>VOMN01133736.1:0-10037 GCA_014899125.1 Orchestia grillus | reverse complement strand
TGGTTTTTGGAGTGGGTGTTTGTTTGGTTTTTGGAGCGGGTGTTTGTTCAGTTTTTGGAGCGGGTGTTTGTTTGGTTTTTGGAGCGGGTGTTTGTTTGGTTTTTGGAGCGGTGTTTGTTTGGATTTTGGAGCGCGTGTTTGTTTGGATTTTAGAGCGCGTGTTTGTTCGGATTTTGGAGCGCGTGTTTGTTTGGATTTTGGAGCCCGTGTTTGTTTAGTTTTTAGAGCGGGTATTCGTTCGGTTTTTTAAATAGCCGAGCATCTATACGATAGTCTTCGGTGTTTTACATCAACTAAAATCCTAAATTTTGTCTCTCATTGAGACACTTGTAGCTGCTCTATCACTTCTCTGATTCCCAACCGTCGTATGAAGTTCTGCATGCTGTCCACTCTTCATTACTGGCCTCTTTAGTCCAAATCGAATATTTCAAACAGGAATATGGAAGTACTTGATGCAATTCATCTTTCGCACAGTAATGGGCCAACACGAGCAGAGCGAAGAGTACGAGTCCCGCCGTTACAGGAGCAGGTAGTCTCGGGACCAGGTCAGTGTACTGCACAAAGCGCATAATAAAGCATTCTAGAGAGAACCTTTTTCCTTGTGATCACACCGACTCTCTTAACAGACTTTCTGTGTCAATGCTGGTGTAACTGCGGGTCAAAGTCTCAACGGAAGCACTTGTTACACTTTTTCGGGTGGTTGCAGCGTAGCAGAAATGATAGAAATTTTTTTTCCATTGAAATGCAGCGGGACAGAACTGCTAGAAATTTTTTTCCATTGAAATGCAGCGGGACAGAACTGCTAGAAATATTTTTTTCCATTGAAATGCAGCGGGACATAACTGTAAGATACAATTTTTGCGGAGTTTTCATATTTCCAAGCCAGGCTGCTGCTGAATGTACATCTTGTAAGCTACGATGTTAATGAAGAATTCCTCTCTGAGCAGGAGGGAGATCGTGGCTGAGACTGCACCTTGCACCGTCGCTTCCTCGGAGCTCTGCACTGTACGCTGGCTAGCCGTCAGTCAGCACTACAGGTGAGCAATTGTAGGTTTTCAATTTTCTAATATTTGGGATGTTTCACTGCGTAAACACGAAGAATAAACATAACGTTTTCAGTTTTTATTTAAATATGATCATCCAAAAATTGTTCCATCATCCCTGCGTTTATTGAGGTGAGTACAATTGTCGTAGTGATATTTGTGGCACATTTTAAACCTCTTGAGAGACGAACTTCGAATTTTTGCTACCTTACTTGATTCTTGAGTAACTAATGCTCTAAGAGAATTTTCGCTTCTCTAGTTATCTCTAAGAAGATTTACTCAAAGGATATTCTCCTCAATAGTAACCAAGTGACGCATTGGAAGCAAGCTTGTACTCCGGAATTATTAAGTGTTCGAACCTTCTAAATTGCTGTGCAGCTGTGAGGTCTGTTCAGAAATGTCAAACGATTCGAGGTACGTAGGTTTTTCATTCTTGTAGCCTCCCGAATCTCGGACACTACAGGGAAAGAAATTTTCAGGGAAAAGTTATCCCTACCCTAAAATATATTTGGGATTGCTCTAACACGTGTCATTTTTGGCGTATGCAAATGCCTTATCATTTTCAGTACCAAAATTTTACGCTACCTAGCGAGGGGTATTGAGCCCGGAAATAAGTTTCAACACCAAGATAAAATGTTCTCGTGCAACATTTGATGAATAAAACTTCAAACCTTGATAAATCGGTGAATGATTATCACCATGAAAAAATTCTTCGTTTAGTTCATGCAAGTGAATACATAAAAATCGAAATATGCATAACTGTTCGGGGAGTAATGAAAAAGTGGCGCTGAATTGTTTTCATATCATTGACTACAATTTTGTAAATGTTACTGATTACTCGAGATTTTTCTATCTAATTCAACCTTTTACCGTGTCAGCTAAATCACTCCAAACTATTACGTTTTATTCCAAAGAGGAAGAAATGACCCGCTTGGTCCTGTCCTGATGTGTTTACAGGCTTAATGTAACCGATGGATAATACTCTTAAATACTGAACAAACTATAAAACCTCGGGAGATTAAAGCTCGTGATGGCTCGAAGTATTAAAAAATAATTTCCCTGACGCCCTTTTACAGAAACCGTACGTACGCATACCTTCAATTCAAACCATGAGAGTGATACTTCTTCATGTGTTAGTAGTAGTTTCCAAAAATTCTTCGAATGATAAAGACTGCATGAGTCCCGCTTTCAGTAGGGTCAGGGCGTGTTGGTCTTGGATCTGTGTGAGGAGATGGCAATGAATAAAAATCAATCACAGAAGCCCTGACGCGTCATGTCAGTCAACATCTAGGAATGCACGCTCGCTCGTACTTTTGGGCCCCTTCTTTGTTTCGTGAGTAAGGTGTGTTCTGCAGGAATTACATCTACTTTTACGACAGAGTGAGTCTTAATTTTTCGTTATGTAAACTGTGTCACGAATAGTAATAAAATATCAATGATCTAAATTATAACAATGAGATGTCACCACCATAGCCAGCTGCTTTGGCTGACCAACAAGTTTTTAAGAATAATTTTAAAAAAACATACTCCCTATGACGTTAAGTTTTTGTCAATGCTGCGTCTGAGGTTTCAATGCACCTTTCTTTCTCTATCTTCCTCGTATACCACCACACCTGTGGAAAATAAGTTAAAATTAAAGTGATGAACACGTAGATGAAAATTCGACGAATCAGCAACGTTGAAATTTATTACCTACCGATAAGAGTGCATAGCCCACGGAGCAACACTGCTATACTCGTGTTCCGTCGGAGAAGCGAATTTCCTCTCGGAGCTACCGTTAAACAGCGCGAGTTCTTGGGCAGATTATAAATTATTCATTGTTTTAAGCGTCTTTGCACGAGGTGTTCGTCTTTCTGAAGGACTCACGAATGTCGCCGCTCATTATATTTCGCTTCGTTAACTCACTGAAATGTCTCAAGTTCGCCTACCTGACGCCCCTAAACCTCTTGTTTGCCTCGTAGCAGGTCTTCAACCTGGCCGATTTTTGCTAAACTACTTCTAGATTTCTTTTTCCGATATACATTCTTCCGGTATTTGCGATTTTCGAAACATAATGGAGTCATATTTCTCTGTACGTTAATCTCCCGTCTGATATAATAGTGGTCCTCATTAGTCTGCTTACTCATAGCAAAATTTCTTGTCGGATTATGAAAACGTTTAATCACAGATTTGAATAGACTTTACTTGAAAAATTTTTGCTGAGTTAGTGTATAAATACTTGAGGATTTCAAACGCAGAATGACAAAACTGTGAATGTTTAGAGAATGCACGTGAACATTTGAGTTGTGCGTGAATAAAATTTTCCGTTGGAAACAATAACGAAACCAATACCCATTGTGACTAAGTATTCCGTTATTCAGTTTAATTCGAGCAGAGCAGCGACGTTCAGTTGTATGTCCAGGCTACGAATAAATAAATAAACGGATACTGTGCATGGATTAGCGGAGGCAATTTTGAATGGAATTCATATCAGTACGATGCTGCTTGCACAGTATCATGTCTTTTTGCAATTGATTGCAAGTACCTGGGCTTTTTACATTAATTAACGTTATGGTGTAAACATCAGACTAATATTTATCTTTTCCACGTTGAACATTGACTTCAGTTGCGAAAAGTCTTTCGCTCTATGAGCATTGTAGTTAATGTTGATGAATTTATTGGCATTAGACATGAAGTGTATTTGCCTGATGCCGACGCGCTGATCCCTACGAACGTTCTCAAGAGTTCAAACATCTAAATGCTACTCTCGCTACTGCGTTAAGAAGCGCAAATAATATCAATTTCTCACTGAAGTGATCTCTAATTAACGGGACGTCATTTGTGGTCGTTAGTTCTCACAAGAAAAAATATATCACTGTCATAAGAAAAAAGTTTTGGCAATTGCTGTTTTAGCAGATATTTTAGAATTACAAGATCAACATTGGAAATAGTGTACGCTGAAAAAAAATCTTTGGGTCGTCGTTACTCATACATTGTGCTGAGTTTTGCTCCAATTGTTGGTCTGTAATACCCAAGACTATTACGGTTGTATCAGAGGACACAAAGTGAGTTATCTTGACTCATTATAGGAAAACTGGGCCAAGGTGACGCGCCAAAGTGAATTTATTTACGGATAAGCGAAAACTCTGAAAGTGAGTCAACTAGACCCAATTTTCTTTTTAGTGTAATCCTCATGAGTACCTCATAATCCTGTAATGTTCTGGCTAGACTGGCGGGTGACGCTACGACACACTCATGTCAGCGGCAGCTTGAGAGCTGTTGTATTGTAGCCAACCTCGCATATGTACAGAAGCTAAACTCTTCACACTGACCAAGCGACCTACACACACTTGGAATGCAGACAGATGCAAGGGCTGCGTGGCTCTGCGAGCCTCGGGGCTGCACACAGCTAGGGAGGCAAATCTACTACTCATTCAGGGTCTCTATAGTTCTGACTGAATGTTTACAAAACTTTTATAGGTGTACTCTGAGTGTTGAACTGGTATTTTCAGCCTTCTTTCTTCCAGCTGTTTAGCAGCAGCTAAGTGGACCTTGGGAAACTTTCATAACTGTTCAGATCTTCGGAATTCGCTTTGATGTAATTATTAAAGAACCATCAAACTGAAGTTCGAAATATCTTGATAATCTGACGGAAGTGATTTTTTGCTGGGTGATAGGAAGTTGGTTTGTAGCTAGCGCAATTTGCTCCATGATATACAGTAAATTGAATTTTACGTAATCATCAGGATTTTTTTCTAATAACTGCAACTGAACGCTGTCTCCAGCGTTTCTTGTGTTTGCGAAGCTGAAATGGAGGAATCAGATTTTCGAAAATACCGACATTTTTGAGAGCGTACGAGCATGTACTAACGTGAGAAAACACTGAAATTCGACAACTCATGATAATGGTTTTTGAGTTTCATTGCGGTTCTTGCTTCGATTGAGTGGAAACAGTAATTGAATCCTGCTTATAAACAGCGCTGATAATTGATATATTTATCTAAGTAATATTAATTTAATGATTTTAAAAATAATAAAAATATTTATTAAAATATATTTCGAAAGATATTTCATATTCGTACTTCAGCTTGGATTCGAAAACCGCTGCTCGCTAAGATGCACAGTATTACTTCCCGTTACCAATGCCGTACCATGTACTAAATGAATGCCGTTATACGGCACCTCCGTCCAATTAAATAACAAGAAGAACGTGAGATTGTTTCTGCGTGTGTATATGTCAGTGCTTCATACTCGCTTGTATTATTGATGTCACGGAGAGCGAGGCAGGAGCAGCAGGCATACAAAAACGACTCCAGCCCCCCCGGTGGGAGCTCGTGAGTGCAATGCTAATGAACTGCCCCCACCCTCCTGTCGCCCTATTATTGCACTCGGACTCTCGACACCTAAACAATGTCCTCAAATTGTTACGTCTACGGGAAATTTTAATCCTCAACCGATGGTTCAAGGTAAGAATAGTCGACGAAAATGACTGACGTGCACACGCGGACTTGTGTGCCGCTGGGTGTCTTTGTTTGTCGAATATTTTTGGACGACGAAGCGTTCGTTGAGCTTCTTAACTTTTTCGGAAATTATGGAGCGCAATGCATTTGTTATTCCGTTTGGCTCACAAATTAGAGTCATGATGAGATTCATATTTGTGAGGTTGCTATTGTTTTATCACTTTCATACCCCGGCTGTCGGTTCAGTTTGAGTTTGTCTTCATCGTATGTGAGCAGAGTACAAAATTTCTGGAAAATAATTGAACTTCACACAAGTCATACTTTGACATTTGCTAGCGATTTAAGCTTTCACGTGATATCATCAGTTTCATTTAAAATCAGTAGTAGAAGTGGTTTGACGTTTTATTATGATACGTGTGAAAATAAATAATGGCAACAACATTATAAAATACCGATGACCATAAATCTTATTAGCGTACATGTTTTCGGACCATATTTCAACATATAAGATTTTTGCACCATTAATTTGAGCCGACACGTACACACTTACAGGAAGAGTTAGTCGTTTGATCAAAGTTATAAATGCTCTCTAGACTCAGTTATAGACTGAGACCTGAATCGAAAGCTATCGTCTGCTACTCTAAAGTAACCCTAAAGTATAATCGAACAAGTTGAAATTTGTTGTTTATATATATATTTTATAAAATTCTTAATTGTCTTTCATTTTTTTACGCATATTTTTCCTTGTCTGCTCTCTCATTCTTCTAACATAGTGTTCCGTGGTCGCCTCACGCGCTTGATGTAGGTATTACGTGCAATTTGGCTAGTGATTCCCACGGGGTGAAGTCACCAGGTCGGTTGTAGCGTTTAGCAATAAAAAGAGCTTATGAGATTTATGGCTTATAGTTTATATGTTACGAGAGGTAGCCATCCATTTGTACTGTGACACGCTTGCGATCGTAGAACAAGCAAATATACATGAACCAAAGCCTAGTTGAGTATTCAAAATATACAAAGTGTTCGCTGAACCTTAGTTTCTTCGTCTCTGTAGCAACTCGTAGTTGACTTTCTGTTTAAAATTAAAATATTAGAGCAGGCTTATTTATTATTGCGCTTAATTTGATTTCAGCATTACCACGCAGATTTCGTCGTTATGACTTCGAGCAAAAGTTTTTGTTACAACAATAGCAATATGCAGATGTTCTCTACCGTGTATAAACGAATCGATAATGTGACTTTCAGAGGATGCGAATTCTATTGTTCTATGACGTCATTATTTTACAAGTATGGCTATACAAAAATGTACAAGATTTATCATGAACGTTGAAATAATTTGAAATTATTTACTAAGATGACACCCACTGTTTCGCAATAATGCTAACGTGAATGAAGGAGATCTGACAGTCCCGTTCCAGCCCGAAGCTCATAACTTCTCGCAAAATTGAGTTAAATTTGATGAAATGCCATCACAGCCAGCACTATATCAAAACACACACATTTTCGAGAGATATAAAACACCACAGGAACACTGGGATTTGGTCCCAGGGTGCAGCGATGATGTAATGGGTTACTAAGATCAACGTTGCTGTCTCCTGACGCAGGTTGCTGGCGACCGGTAGGTAACTTCTGAGTAACAGCGATGCTTGCAGCAGTCTGCTTACCACGAAAATAATAATTTTTAATTCTTGTCTTTGCAAGGCTGGTTCACTGTAAACCGGCCGCCAGTGCGCTTCACCTTTTTTCGCTTTCGGCCTTTCCTTCCGTCTGTAGGGGAAAGGGGATCACAATTTGACCCATTTATTACCACAAGCAGAAGATCATCTATATATTATCCACCTCGAATTCTTATTACAATATCAGTGGATATTTTCAATGATAGCTGCATATGGACCTGAATGAGGTCCATGATTTTTAAGTCATTTTATGGAAACTGTTTTCTAAATCGCACACATATAAGAATTTATAACTTGTAGCGCTTATCCTAAGCATTCACGAGACTGAGCCATCAGGGCCATATGATGTTAGTTAGCTTTGTCTACCGGTCAACCCAATGATGTTGGGACTGTTGAGCCCAGAGCGGCACTCGTAGGTTACCTCAGCTATAGATATGTAGGCCTTCGGGACTTCTGTCTTTCATGCCCACTTTGCTTTTTTCCATTTTGATACAGAGTTTGGACAAAATAATGGAAACGGTAGAGATCGCACTCCATTGTTCTTGTGAGCCCTCACTTTACAAATTCCCCATCTGAAAGCCCAATGATTGTTCATTTTTAATTAAATAGCTTTATTTACTGAATTCAATTGCGATTTCATTATTTAAATCTTACATCCCTATAAATTGAGCTAAGGTGGGTGACCTTAATGAGTTAAAAAAAGGGCAAACTTTTGGCCTCTTATATGGGCTGCCTTCACACATGAACTCGTCTTGTAGTGGGAAAAAGGATGAGGTAGACGCGTCAGAATATATTACTTGCTTCCATTGGTTTACGTGCCAGCCTCTGTGACTACCATACCACTCCATCCTCTTCTGAACGTTTTGGTGAAACGAACAGGTTTCCTAATTGTGGCGCTTCAGTAATATCCGGTATAATTGAGCTTACTCCCAATAGTTTTGGTCAAAACTTGACCAGTTAGATGCTTAGTTAACTCCGTAGTTACTTAACCCATTGACTGCGATACGACCCACCGGTGGGTCGTTTTGCCCCTAGGAAGNTGCCCCTAGGAAGATAGCATCATCGCAACCAACGTGTTAAATGGTGTTTGTTTGCAATTTTTCACTTCAGTGCGTTTGATCGTCGGTCTCTTCGTTTCATTTTTTGCGAGTTTCGAAGTATTTCCAAAACTGCTCCTCTTGCTCGAGATTTTGTCCTGCTTCTTTAATTCGGCCGCGGTCACTGACATTGAAGCTCTCGAATATATGAAAGTCCAGCAATTCTCGATACCGATATTCCTCCAATTCGAGCGTGAGTAATTTGCCTCATTGTCGAAATTGGTGAGGTCACTCATCAATGACTACTTTGTACTACAATAGTAGGATATCAAGAGAGAAATAATCGATAAATAAGATCGATACACTGATCAAAAACGAAAGTAAACTACCAATATAAATTTGGAATAAATATACGCAACATAGTAGCTCATGGAAATATTGGACTTGAATCGTTACTGTTTCCATTATTTTGTCCAACCCTTGTACCTTCTCCGCTATCTCTTCGTTGTATTTTCTTCCCCCTTCTTAAGTTTCAGTTTCTATGAGTAGGAGATCTTGTCGGCTTTGGGGTCTTGTTTATTTGCTTTCAAACGCCTACATTTACAGCATATTGCTTCTCTGTTTTGGAAATGCTGGGTCCGATGTCCGTAGAATTTTGAAGATGGAAGATGTGTTTCAATTAATAACCTGATAACACAATGCTAAAGCCTTTTAGAGTTTGCACTGAGTTCCCAGTGCATTTTTTTCTGTTATTAACGTTTGAGTATATGTCGTTGATTAGTCTCAAATTCGCAGCGCAACTTCTGCACAGCGTTCGGAGTACTATTGAATCACAACAGATAAGCTGTGAATATTACAATCGGAATAAGAACAGTAAAACCAGAGCATAAGTTGGCATTTATTGAACTTTTCAGAAAACCTAACCAATGATTCACTGATGAACACAATTTTCATTTCCAACTACACCCACAATTACTAGACTACACAATTACTGTGCTAAATTTTGCACATAGTTAACACGTAGGAAATCTCTTGGATAAATAACATTGAATTACCTTCCAGATAAAAATGTGGTAAGATTATTGGTAATTCAGCGTCGAATTTTCAAAAAGAATGACTACCCTCGTCTTGAACGCTGCCGCATTGTTTGAAACAGTCATACTAAGCCTTCAGTATAGGCGACTGGCTCCCATATGTTCCTCTACGACTGAATGAACTGCGCTGACAATGCGAGTCCGCTTGCACAGCTGCTGCTGACCTTCTCTCGTGTTCTTACTAAATTCCAACCGTTCTTGGAACATCCGACCAAGTGGTCATTCTCGCTTACATTTCTGACTCCGATGACAATTCCCAAGTCTTCCGAAAAAAGGTCTGTTCGATTTAGGATTTGGGTACTGGAAAAAGTCTTCATTTGTTGCTCTATGCATCATTTTCAGGCATGACATTTCAGGGAAATGCTTTCCTCATCGACGAGATCTATTTCATGCTGTTTCATTGAACTTCTTGATACGGAGGATTCTTTACAAATGTTGCTCTTGCATGTTAGAGCTTGTTTTTGTCCATGCATCTTACAATTTAATTTTGACGTAAAACTCAGGCTCTCGGTGGGAGCTTACATTGATTTTCGATGCCGATGTTTGATTAAAAACAGGAAATGCTATTCTTTTTATTGAACGAGGCTATATACAGGGTGTCCCACAAAAAAGTAAATCGGAGTTCGAATTGATATGACTGCAGAAATATTTTAACTAATTCAATTCTGTAACAAACATATTATTTGACTACTATTTATTGTTTTTATGGTGACAATTTCATTTCATTTCTACGAACGGTGTTGTTACAATA
>VOMN01133729.1:0-12440 GCA_014899125.1 Orchestia grillus | reverse complement strand
TTAACATTTCGCCAGAGCATCTATATTCTTCAATTTTGGCCGCATTAACATTTCGCCAGAGCATCTATAATCTTCAATTTTGACCGCCTTAACTTTCGTCAAAGCATCTATAATTCAGGCGCCCAAGAATTTCGCCGCTTTTCGACAAGGTGGCGAAAGTGGAGCATCTCAATAAGACAAAAAGTAGATTACAAAAACTAAACAAGGCTTTCACCATTATTTCTGTTTTCTCATTTTGCCCAAGCAGCCACCTCAGGCGATCGCAGCTGTGAAGCTCAGTAGATATGATAGTTTTTCTTAGAAGTAAAAATTCTACTCAATGGTCCTCGAAGTTAGCTCCATTTTGTTTGTCTTGACAACAGAAGCTTCGTATCTGTGAATAAAACAAATACGCTTGCGTAAGGTCGCTTGCCCAGCACGCTGGTCTCCAGCAGGGAGGAGGCGACGACAGAACGAAAGGGAAAAGTACAGCCTAAGACCTAAACACATATAGTGACTGTATTCAGCAAGCTTACAAAAAAAGACACTATAGTAAATTCTCTCTTAGAAATGCCCAAAATGTCAAACTACTTCCACCTAGGCTCAAAAGTTTCCCACGTCAACTTGTCTTCTGTCCATAACCCGTCATATTCATCCCATGTCCTCCGTCGATACCTTACTCTTTAATTTGTCAACTTGTTCGACTAGTCCTCCGTCACCAACTCGCTCCCTTGTCCGTCACCACAACTCCGTCGCCAACTCGCCCCCTTGTCCGTCACCAGAACCCCGTCGCCAACTCGCCAGGCGCCACAGAATAATCCGCTAGCCACATTGAGCTAAATGGAGAACTAGTGCCATGAAGTTGAACGGAAGAATACTACTGTATATTTAAATTACAATAATAATTACTAATATTAGTAAATTAGCTTAAGGCTCTCTAGCCCCCATCAAAGGCGTTTTCAAGAGAGCGAAAAGAAGGGAAAATTTGCATGTACTGTATAGAACGTGGAATTTACGCACAGATGTGTTCCTATACAGGATTCTCTGTGCATAGAAACAAGTTAAAAATGAAAAAAAAACTAGATAAAATCAGCGAATAAGACGAGATAACGGAAAGAAGCAGAGTGGACACGAAAGGCGAAATCCCAAAGGCCTATTTATAACCGAGGTAACCTAACAGTGTTCCTCTGGGTTCGCCAGTCCCCACAGCATACGATAGACAAAGCTAACATAATAAACCCGACTGCTTATCCTATGCCCCTTGACGGGTTGCACATTGAAACATTTGTTTAGACTTGTATCGGGGAATACTGATTATTTCATCATCTAAGGCACTCAATGCTTCGTTGAGCGAAAGTAGACTAAAGGCACATTCATGCATCTGTTTCTTGCTAACGCACACGAAAGCGAAAGGAGCTTCATTTTCCTACCGACGACATTACACAAGCTATAAGCCGTCCCATATGGAGCGCCGAGTTGATTTGGGCGACCCTTGTACTTGGAAATATGAAGGCCTGGTTCTACCGGTCTGGCCATCTCCCTTCGCTCCAATCAATACGTTCAGTACGCGTGTGTGAGGGGCGTCCGGCAGCAGGTCACAGCTGAGTCACACATTCTCAGCGTGAAGCCATTCTATTCGAATACGGCGCTCTATATGGAACACTTTATACAATACACAAACACATTTTCCTGCATTCTTAAGCGAAACCCAAGGCGACGTCGGGCAAACAACGTACGTCAGTAAGTGTATAACGTAATAAATAAATCTACAAGGGATTATCAAAGTAAAAAAAATAAGGAATTAATCAATTACATCACTTACAAATACATAGATTAAGTTGCGATGAACGAAGTCGTGCAAATGGCCTCCACACAAACACAACACGCTGGAATCACTCCAGTTCTTTTCAACAACAGATTATCGACAGCTTCCCTGCCTCTGCTCCTCCAAGGAGCGACAGAAAGACTTTTGATACCAAGGACTCCAAGACAGGGATTACAAGTTTCCGTTTAAATGTATTTTAATATAATGTAAATTAGCTAAGCTTTGCCTGCCGTCACTTAAAAAGTGGCTTCACGGTTCCACCTGTCGTACCCTAACTTCACGCGAGTAAACTTTCAAAAAGTCATAAGCATGCCGGAATTAAGTTTCGTTTCCTTAATACTATAAATACTTTCTCTTAGATCAATAATTCATAATCACTAATATAGAAATATATTATACTACGGGGGATCCATGCACAAGGTGTGTTCCCACCCAATATTCCCTACGCATGGAAACAAAGTTGAGAACGAATCACGAGGAAAAATAAAGAACAATCAGCGAAGAAAGCATGAAAATGGAAAGAAGCATAGTGGGCACGAAAGATAGAAATCCCAAAGGCCAATCTATAGATGAGGAAACCTAACTAACCTAACTCTGTGGGCACGAAAGACAGAATTCCCAAAGGCCAATTTATAGATGAGGAAACCTAACTAACCTAACTCTGTAGGCACGAAAGATAGAAGTCCCAAAGGCCAATCTATAGATGAGGAAACCTAACTCTGTGGGCACGAAAGATAGAAGTCCCAAAGGCCATCTATAGATGAGGAAACCTGACTAACCTAACTCTGTTTCTGTGGTCTACCTCATGCCGCCTGAGGGGAAGAGTCGATGGCAAGACTCGCACACGAGGTCGCTTACAAGAGACATTTGCTGCCTCTACCACAAAGAAAGCGAACAAGAAACGCAATATGTAGAGGCTTCGCTAGTAAACAAACTTTAGAGAGCTTTTTGCAAGAAGTGTAGATGAAACTGCAGCTGGACACAGAGTTTAAGATTCGGACTTATAAAGTATCGTGACCAAGGTAAAAATATTTTGAAGAAGAGCTTAGCTGCCGATTACTGAGCGCTCTATTTCTCAATTCGAAGACCATTTTCAAGAAATCCATTCTCAATGTGAGTAAATAGCCCTACCAAAAGAAAGAAGCCTCACGGTAACCGTTCATAGAGAATATTGGCAAAACAAGAATCCTTGCTTCACTGACGAGGTTAGCTCATACATTTGAAAGTACAAAAATGATACAAGGTAACGATCACGATCAGGAGCATCAGAATAGAGGAAGAGAAAGTACTATACATCTCGACAGAAGTTGACGATTGTTTTTACGGATTCACAAAGGATATTCAAATGCGTGAGAATGGACAGGCGACCATCAGAGCTTTGAAACCGTTTCGTTAAAATTTACTCGTACGATGCACTGCCGCGTCATTCTCAAAGTTCGAGTACTTTTTTCTCGGTACATGGAGGTGATATTAAAAAACACCTCCCGAATGATTTAATTTACGAATGTCGAATCAAAAATACCACGATTGCTCGCAAGCAGCGTACGAAGGACGCAGTTGCAGCAGGAGAAGCAGGCGAATAAATACTTACTTGGTACAATGTCTAAGAAACGCCACGTACAACAGACTGCCTTTAAGACATCTCAAAGATGAGCTACTCAGTGATATCTTACAAGGTTCCCGTCTTGCACAAGATGAACATTATGTTAATTTGATTAAGCAGGTTCCTCACCGGCACCTGTGCCCTTTTAAGGGTTCCAAGCCCCTTTATATTCCAATGGATAGGAGTTTACCCTGAACATTCGTAAGCGTCCTTACCGCTCACAAATATTACACTTATCGAAAAATTCGTCCGGTCTCGTGCGATAAAAAGGCTGTGACGTGGAGTGGTAGACAATAATAGAGAAGTCCTTATCATACTGAAATATTGCACCTTGCGCAGAAATTCATCTAGTGTCCTACGCTAAAACAGTAGTGACGTGGAGTGATACACCATGATGGTGAACTAA
This sequence comes from Orchestia grillus, assembly GCA_014899125.1. Classification (NCBI taxonomy): domain Eukaryota; kingdom Metazoa; phylum Arthropoda; class Malacostraca; order Amphipoda; family Talitridae; genus Orchestia; species Orchestia grillus. The sequence goes on along the minus strand of VOMN01133729.1, from coordinate 8,627 downwards.
TCACATTACATTGAAGTGGTTTCACAACTTGCCTACGCGTTAGAAATTTGTGCTAGGGAAGTAATTTTCCACCCGAATCATTGCCACTGTTCTTAAGATAAGTGAATAGAGAGTAAATAAACGATTATTCATTAACGCTTAAGCTTTGAGCCCCAATGCACAATTGGTTCATAACCATACTGATGGATCAAGACCACGCGTTTAATTCTCTGCCGACATAACTATGTAGGCGATGAAATAAGGCTCCGTTTGGCTTTGTACGACAAACTAACCGCGCCCTTTTGCATATATGCAGTAAGACTGTGCTTAATTCGTCACGGAAAACTAGCAGTATCCTTACGAAAGAGGATCATGAACTACACATTAATGGTAAAGAGTTAGAAAGCAACGCTTGGAACTAAGACCAGCGCGCAGCGACAAACGTCAGGTTCAAAAAGCGGCATGAAAACAGTTGAGCAGGTACCAAATACCATCATTTCCGGTAACGAACAGTGACATGAAAACAGTTGTGCTGGTACCAAATACCATCGTTTACGGTGGTCTCTTCAAACCAAAGTTAGGAAAATGAACAACTGGTTCAGCCAATGTGAAAATCAGGCCCCACGATAGATTTTTCCAGTCGGTGCAGCTGAATCTGCTGTAGCTAGTCCCGATCTCTAGGGAGCGCCCCTGTCAGGCCTCGCTAACACCCAAGAAAATTCGGAGGATATTACTTTTTAGCGAACCTCAACCTACCTGGATAAATCTTTCACGTTAACATGCTAACAAATAAATAAAATATCTAAACGCACTATTAATATTTTCCTGATTTTTTTCTTTTCGGAGACTGCAGAGCACAAAAATTTTTATTTTCAACTCAAACTTTCGGTTACATTTGATGTAACAGTCATCGAGGTTGATGTCCTGTATTTTCTCATTACTTCCATGTCTTGCACACCACAATGAGGCCTTTAGGGCTACCCCCACCGGGTCATAACTCCAAAAAACAGAGAGCAAAAAGTAAAATACCTAACGTCTTTAATTCTTAAATATCAAAGTACAAAAAGCTACCTTCATAAAATAACACTGGCCATTAATAATGCATAAATGCACGGTACATCTCAATAAGAACTACACTACAACACAAGCAATTATCAGAGACATGAGTAATTATATCGCACTCAGATTTAAAAAAAAATGTACAAAACACGCTACACATGAAAGTCAGTAACACATAAACAATAACAACGAAAGGACACAATTTCAAAGGACAGATGTGCGAGAGCTGCCCTGCCGTCGCTGGATGCACGCCTCGGAATACATGCAAGAAAGACCAGAATTACAGACGAGCTTCCCCATAGGTAATGTATGTAGAGTGTCCTAGTTCACGAATGGCAAATGTTAGTCACAAGTTAACGAGAATCCTGGTACGATTTGTGATCCTGGGCACAAATTCGTGACGCAGTATCAGTATTAGTGATCATGGGTTCAAATTCGTGACGCAGTATCAGTATTAGTGATCATGGACACAAATTCGCGACGCAGTATCAGTGATCTCGTAAAAATTTCCATGGGTTGAGGACTGGTGATTTACGGCGGTTTACTGGATTTACCTTCAGAAGGACATCGTAGAAACAGTGATGCCTTCCCAGACAAGCTGTAGCAATGGAGGAAATGATCGCACTTGCGTGCGACACGGACTAATTATGCACGCACACTAGTCTGCATGTTACTGAGAGACACAGCGGCACAACTATGCGCCACGCACGTAGTGGTGGATAGTGAACATTAAGGAGGACCTTCATTGTGCATGAAGTAGTCGTGCATAATGGACCCACTACATATGAAGTAAAGCATTCATTGTGCATGAAGGAGTGGTGCATAATTGACCCACTATACACATGAAGTAAAGCATTCATTGTGCATAACAAGGAGTATTGGGCACTACGGTTTTTTTATCACAAAGTAACACTGATGCAGCAAAAAAAAATTAATTGTCGATTGGCAATGTTTCCGAGGAATGACTGGCATTTCAGAGGACGAAATCAACGCGTCTAATCAAGCAAGACATGGTTACTCGAATAAAGCAAGACTAAGTCATTCACGACTCCGTGCTGCACATCTGAAACCTTTCACAGTTCTGGTATGTATATTACACAGGGTAATTTAGGGTACAAGCTAATTCAGCTCAAAACGTTTCTCCAAGCCTTTAACACCGACACGACGGACTTGTCAAAATCACCCTTTTCGAAATTTACTTTAATTTTTCTCCACAAGTATAACTCCAAATGACACGAAATATATTTATTCCCATTCTAGCTCGTTCATTCAGCAAAAGAACATGAGGTATTTGGCGATATTACAATTTTTCAATACCATGGATCAAATTGATCCACCCGTCCCTCAAGGGAAAAAGACTAGTTCCATCCTTCTAGGGTTAAAAATGTCCATCCTTTCTGCCCTGTTCTATACAAGCTCAGAAGCGTCGAGATTCTCGCTACCCAGCCCTTGAAGAACCAACATACTTGTCAAATAAATTTGCGAAAGCAGTCGTTCACGCATAACGCACTCGTACGCATCACCCTAGTTTTGAAAGGAGCAGATAGAAAACAACACGTTGACTGCAGGGCATGTGTCATTGATACGGTGGCGCGACCACCTGTATCTCACGCCGCCGTCAACGTGTCAAGACCACACCACATTATTTCTAGCGTTCACAATCCTCGTTTGGTCATCATAGGGTTAACATGGGTGAGGCAGCCGCGGTAGTGGCGCTATCGTATTGTAAAACCGCACCAGGAAGTGACATGTCGAACACACGAAAATGCGGCGCCACGCTGTCCATTCAAGTTTAGGGTAACAAGCAAATCTAATCCCTTCACTCGCTGCAAAAAAACATGAGCGGGAAAATGCAAGTCTCTTCAACATCACATACTGCAGTAGGAGTATAAAAAATGTCATTGCATAAAGCTGCTGCCCGGGAAGTGACCTTGAGGAGTTCTAAGAACGAAAACGAATGAACATAAATATAAGTTCTCCATGAAAGAAATACATCTGGCTTCCGACGAGGAACTGTAAAGAGGAAGTACAATCAAGTCTTACGTTTCAAAATAGACCTGAGCATCAATGCTCATGAGTTTGTTCCGCAAAATCAGCCAGAAGATTTCGTTCGAATTCATCCAAATTTTCTTCACTCGCATTACGATTGATGCAATACCAATTGGTGGGTGATTACAGAATCTCAAAAGTACATAGTTCGAAAATCTAAATTTTAGCCATATTCAAGGGATCTGCCACGAAATCGTCGAAACAAACGAAGAATGCGCTAATGGTGGCAACACTCCCACGAGGGCAGAGCGACGGCACGACGGCGAGAACACACTGCGTAACACAACTGCACAACCACACAAAAAAATACAATCCAAAACTCAAAAAACAAGCAAAATACAAAACTTAACAATAGGGAACCATTTAAAAAATTCTTCAACTTTAGTAACAATCTTCTAATGGCGTAAATGTCTTGTCATTCAAAAGAAATGAATCTACTTGAATCTAATTATATGTTTTCGATTTTGTTTGTTTGCTTGTTACCTTGTTCGTAACAGTGCACACTCTTCAGTGACAACATAGGGCAGAAATTCAAAACTTATCTCTCGGTAATTTAATGAGGTTATTTTCGATGTATCATCGTAACAGTTCATTGGAAGTAATGTGAATGAATTATTTTCTTTGGCTTTGGCTTGGATATATTTGTAGGGAAATAAAGAATCATTCGAGGCTAGAACGGGATTTTAAAACAGTTTCTCAAGGGTCTACCATCTAGCAAGCATTTACGAATAAGACGCGAGCTCTGATATGACAGACAGCCAACAGAGCTGAGCCCACATTCGCAATCTTGGTGCAGTAATATCATAAAATTCGGCGAATGCCATAAAATAATACCGTTACTTTTCAAACATTCATGCACATTGTCGCACCAAGTGGCTCGAAGATGAAATAAAATAAGTTTTAAAATTGTAGGCAAGAAAATAGCACTTGAAATGTTGAAAACATTTAAGTAATAATTAATATTATGATGATGATTATTATTATGACAAGGAACTAAGCCGCCTTATACGCTCAAAATACATATTTTAAGTAGCCAGTCATCTTAATAAAACGGCCGCTTTAAAAATGAAGAGGACAGACACACTAAGCATCGCCGACATGTTTTATGCAAAGGAAACCAGAATTATTATTAAAGAGTGAAATTCATAATTGAAAAAGATCACTTCGCTGCTAAGGTGCGTTGTGCAGGTCGAGGTTAATTAGGAAGGAATCGTACACAAAATAGCCATTTCTCAGAAGTAAGTCAACTTACGAACCTGATGTATGAAATAGGAAGGACTCGAGCACAAATTAGCCTTCTCTCAAACTAAGTCAACTTACGAACTGAGAAACATTCCCGAGACCGATATTAGAATCATACTAATCAAGACAACGCAGCAAATACTCGCTTAAACTACTCTAATAACAATAGATTTTATTGTTTTTAACCCTGGAATGGTACTAATAAATCTAAGGCTACATGAAGGAGAGACCCTAGTCTAAAATTCACAGGAAAAAACCGGACGAATACTACGGAGTAAGAGAACCCCGGGGTTATCATTCCAGAGTCAAATTACCGTTCCACGAAACTCTCAATTCCCAGTCCAAAATTCCCTTCGTCTAGAGAATGTTCCATGGGAGCCACAGAGCACAGGCTACCAACTGCAGATGCTTAGGCGTACCATGACCGCTTTTGATATAGAATATACTACTGGTCTTCAGAACATGACCGTCACGTACAGCATGTATTACTCTCAAGAATTACGGCAGGATTTCCAAGCCAGGAGGTGCGAGAAGTGTCCACCTTGATGACAGACAATCAGCCAACCAGGTAGCAGTTAGTTTCAAGCACCATAGCCACATGGAATGCAATGTCAAGGGAGCGAAAAGAAGGGACCCTTTAGTACAGACTAAAGAAAACGGGGAACCTTTTGCACAAGGTGCGTTTTTACTTCTACGCTTAGTCACCTATAGATTGCTATAATTTATGAATTACAGGCATCCATGATTTCCCTCAGTTTCCTATACACAACAGACCTCCATAAATTTCCCCTCGGGGGCCCAAAGAGACGCTAACACCGCTAACCGAGTGCAGTGTAAACCTCTCACTCAGCGACGTAACTGTCACTTCGAACTTCTTAGGTACAACCCAGATAGCTACCCAGTCAGAAGGGATGCAAATCTATTCTTTTTTTCTCGCCAGCGCAGTAGGCAGTGAGGGGACTAAATCTAAATAGAGAACTTTTGATAAGCAATGAACAATAAAAAAAGGCGTACCATTGCTAAAATAAAAGAGGGCTCCACATGCTCATCACCGACTACAGCGACACTGCAAACGCAGGCGCGCAGCCTAACTGAACAACTACGCAAGAAAATAATAAAACTCCTCGAAAAAAAATATGCGCCGGTACTCCTTTTCATAACCACAGCGTTGCACGATTCATAAAACCATTCAATTCAGCTTTCCTCGAGTTAAACTTGAATAAATATAGCTAATCTTCGAGTAAAACTTGAATAAATTACGCTCTCTTCGAATAAAAATTAAATTCAGCTCTCTTCCAGTAAAACCTAAATAAAAGAACAACGCACGATCACTCGCAAACTCACAACGATCTCGAGTTGTTTTCCAATAAAGTAGCTACATAACAGTATGTAAACTCATCAACTACTACAGGCGGGTACAAGATTGACTTAGATTGTGTGTTCCTAACAATTATTTACCGATGTTACCTTAAAGAAATACAAACCTTAACCTAAAAACTATCCGTTGCTATAAAATGAACTCTCAAGACTGCTGACAGCTACCCACAGCTCCTTACTTGACAAGAGTGCGACCACTACCAACTTGACAAGATCGTGAGAAAATCCCATTCACAAATTTCAACATATAACACGTCCAAAATCACAAGATTCTTTCGTACACGAGTCTTGGTTACGTAAATCATCGTTTCCATTCTCTCTACATTCAGTCTAAGACGACATCAAGACAAAAACTTCCTCGTTTTGAGGAGGTCGCGGAAGCGATAATCACTGCATAATCAAATTTAACTCTTAAAGGACCAAGTTATTTTGGCGAGGAGGCGGCTTTTAGCTTTGCAGCCTTGTAATTTCTTGAAAGAGGCTGCATTTCGTTTTGTACGACAAATTGTTTACAGCCTTCTGTTACGTCTGTACTAAGACTGCACTTAGCATTTGACAAAAAACCAGCACCAGCATCCTTATGAGCGGGACAGTTTTGGTCACTAAAAGGTTAAACGCGAGCAACAGATTCGCACACAATGAAGTTCAGCACGAACGAGATCCTCTACAGGATCCCAGATGACCACCGAGTTTCAAAATAGCAAAACCATAGAGAAAACTGTAAGTATACCAACCATTTTGAACAACAGGTAGATTACCAAATGAAGTTTTCTCACAGAAGAGATGAATGAAAAACAGCGTATCTGTATCCAAACTTTGGAGGCGTCACGTTCACACCAGGGAACTCCTTCAAAGCGTTGGGATCAATTTTGGGCTTCAGTGAGGGGCTAATCATGGGTCCTTCAGATGCTCCCCAGTGCAAGAGTGTCTCTTGGTCAGGAGGTTATGGGCTCGGTACCTCGGGCTGAGCGATTATGGGCAAGGAAAATTCGACACAATTGTTCTAAAGAAGAGGCACACAAATGTAGCCATGGAAGGGGTGTCCTATCTACTTCCAAGATCCGTAATCATTTTAGGCATTTATACATGATATCTTACGTAGAAAAATTTCGTATTTTTACTGTTAGTATCCATGTTTTAAACTTGAAAGCATGGTACTAGTTTACCTAAAAATTCAGCGAATAACCAAAACAAAAAAATCAGTCACACTTACAAAGATCTCAACCCAGCTGCATCAGCACCTATTGTTAATTTAAGTCTCACGTCAATACACCTCTCAGTTGTTCAACAAACTTCCATTCATGGAACTTCTGTCGATGCATTCCTTCATAATGATGAGTCGTGGTGAAAATAAGTAAAGTACTTCAACGAAATTGCGAAACAAATTTTTGAGGACGACTTGGAGCGAGTGACGAGGACGTGCTTTCAGAAGTGTGCTGCAAGAAGTGTTCCGAAGTCTCCGTCAGTATTGCAGTGAAAGCGAAATACAAAAAATAAAGCGACACACAATCTGCATGACACAGTTAGCAGGTTTGCTGTGCTCAATTCTCACTAGAAATTAAATAACATGAACGTTGTTTTCAGGTCCGGAAACGATAATCAAAAGGAACTAGACCGTTCAGGTTGTACAATACGCACACAGAATTAACAGTCTCCGTGTCTATTATTCACCAAGATCAATAAGTCACACCAACACGTAACGTTTGCCCGACAATTACGGTCCAACACTTCATTGCTAGGACACAGTGGCAACGCATGGATTTGCAATATATGCGGTCAACATTTGTCACGAATTCAGCGGGGACACTAGTCGAGATGTTCGTATCATCGGGCCACGCTGTAGTGGTCGAACCACCACTGCTGAGTAGCGACGGCTTTGCATTGGTTAGCCTTCGCTAAAGCCATCGCTGATTGGCCCGCCGTGTCCAGGCACAAGTTGGAATCTTTGTGTAGAAGATGACCACTCTGAGGAGAGAAAAAGTATAACAATTGTGCACCTCGACATCCTCTCTTTACACCTGGAAGAGACAAGGTGATTAACATTCGAAATACTTTCTCTGGTGTAAATTTTGACCTCATATTAAAGCCAGAGGGCTGACTTATACTAAAGTTCATTGTCTTTTCCTTTACAAAGCGCCCTACCTCATTTACTTTACAACAGCTCATTTTGGACGTTATGAAGTCAGAGAGACTAAAATAAGATATTCAGTCGTGTGAGCTAAATTACTCCAAATAAGGCATAGTCTGACGCGGTAGTGAGACTAGAATGTACAAAACATTCAATTTTACAAGCTGAAATGAACGTAAAAAGTCATACATCGACATCCAATGCTTGCGACACAAATGCAATATCGAGCAAGAATACATCATTTTCCTGACGAGTAACCACACAGATAATTCATGCTGAATATACGAAATCTTGATTGTGACTTCAAAATATGAGAGTTGATCTTTGATCACTCACTTGAAGGTGCTAAGCGCGTACTAATCAGGGCAATTTGTGACCATAATCTGATGCTGTCAATAAAATTTCCAATGGAGCGTTTCCGCGGTGATGAGACACGTCATCTGCGTCGCTTCCTCCAAAGGATTCAATGCCATTTGGCACGTGATCATTGTACCAACAAAGAAACAAAGAAAATACACGAGCATCATCGTCATGACTGCTGTTTCACAAAGTAAAGCTGGGGACGACATAAACGAGAGATAAAAATTACAAGAAAATTAACCCCTTCCCCATTAAGAACGAGATAACTTCTTCTCCCCTAGCTTTCCCTACCTCAACTTAGTAAGAGCAAGCTCGTCGAAGCTTCAGCAACAGAAACAAAACTTGAGGCGGGTCTACTCGCTCACACCACCTGACCAGGCCCCTACACGTACCTTGGTCACGCTCACACCACCTGACCAGGCCCCCACACGCA
>VOMN01133715.1:0-27661 GCA_014899125.1 Orchestia grillus | reverse complement strand
CCACCTTCCCCCCAACTCATCAGACCCGCCACCATCCCCCCAACTCATGTGGCGTGCAGTGCTCTGCACAGAGCTTAGGAAATGTACCATTCTTATAGATTTTATAATACGTGGAATGCATCTTTCACAGGAAATTAACACATAACTACAACGGAATAACATTTTTTCATTCATATTTTTATACTAAGAAATCGTGTACCAGACTGAATCGTTACTCTTAGAATTTTTGGCATAGAGTAATAGCATTCAGCTCATTCGCCGTGTAATTTCAATGCCCAAAAGCGCTGTAAAATACCAGAGAACTCATGAAAATTGATTGATGGAAAAGTGAGAGAAATTCCTCAAAGTTAAAAACAAAATCACCATCAAAAATTGTGTTTCATATTTTACACAGCATTTGCCGTAGTTTTCATTTTTTTGCACTAAAACGCACATAATAAAGCCAACCCAACTGACCAGAATAGAAAATGAGAGTATCGATTTGAAAATTGTACAAAAAATGCTTCTATTAACACCATAGTTTGTCGAGAAATGAAACGTCACCAGGGGTCAAATTCTTGCTCTCAACGAGTTACAAATATATGTACGTCCAATTTGACAATGATTCATGCTCTGGGAAAAACTCCTCGAAAAAGACGATACCCTTATAACGAACAACGCTGTTTGTTTCAATAGTGACTTAGCTCACATTTTACGATTGGTTTTTGTTGATGAAAAAAAATCGACCAGGGAATAAGATGAGCCAGAATTTTCCATGAAATGCGTTCAAATGTGTGTAACTCTGCAGCCTCATGATGCCAGCGCTGTGTTGATCAGAGTGATCTACAATTCGAACTTATCAACTAGGTGACAAAAAATGCGTTCATTCAATTCTCTGTAAACACTAAAAACACATTTAAAATAATTCACACATACTTTATGACCAATCATAGTATGGTAACTCTTTTGCTATGCCCTTTATAACCATTTCGCAGTAATGCTCAGTATTTCAGCTGAAACAATTTAACACTCCACGCTTTGGCTCTCCTGTGCACAAAAACTTTTTCAAAAGAAGGTTTAGTGTGAGTCATACATATGTGATGTAAACAAGGCAACTGCTGGTAACAATAACCTACCAAAAACAAATACACGAAGGAGTAACTCAGGAACAGTAGGAGAAAATCTTAACTCTCTTCAATCAGTAATCAGGGGTTAATTTCGAGTGGGAATAAGGTAATTTCGTAGTTTTATTAAAAGTATTTTCAGGGCGTGGTTCAAAATTGTCCTCAATTTTATAATTCACATGTTCGCACAGACGAGCGCATGCTGTGGGATCCGTCATTACGCTTGCACCTTTACACTTGAATCTGTATGTCACGTTTCTTAACCTCATTATCCTACGAAAATTATGATTATGTTACTAATAACATTTATTTGGTGCTTCAGTAGAGCTACAATATTTCATAGAAATGACTTTTAAAGTCTCGAAGTGGGCTGTGTTCAGTAAAAAAGTATATATAGGCTTATTGTTAAAGCTGGATCAAACAATTTTACTATGTAAGCTTGCATAGTTAATTAATGAAAATAAAGGGTGTTCCAATAACTTGGACTGATTTTAAATGTGAATCCAGTTTAAACGTCTAATGATTTTTGTTCTTTCAGATTCAAGAACTTCAGTCTTGACAATTTCAACCACGGAAAGATTAATGGTCGGACGTGTTAAAGTTACTGAAGCCTACTACGAAAATGGATCTTCAAACAGCAACGCATTTCGCGCATTTCGCAATTCTTCTGGTCAACATGATCGACCAACTGAGAGTGCAAATGGGGAAAAATTTTCGTAAATTCGAACAAACTGTGTCGGTGGCAGACGTGAAAACACCATTGCTGGATCGTTTATGCCGTGCAGCTGCAAACATTTCTGCAGTACGCGAGAATGGGGCCGAGAATCCAGACACCTCTATTTATCATCGAGTGCAGGAATTGAACCTCTCCACAACAACGTTGCATCGAGTTTTGACGAAAGATTATTTTCTAAATGCTTACGAAATTCAAATGGAACAAGAACTGAAGCCTGGTGACTCTTTGAAGCGACGTACATTCGTCAATTGGGTGCATGAGCAAATACAAGTCCATCATTTTTTTTTGCTAAGTACCGTTTGTAGTGATGAGGCCCATTTTCACTCGGTGGATTCGTTAATAAGTAAAATTGTTGCAATTGGGCTGATGAAAATGCAAGGGAAATTGCTGGAAGTCCACTACATTCAGAAATGTTATCACTGCTCGGTGAGCATTTTTTGCTGGCGGAATGATTGGGCCGTATTTTTTCGAGATGATGCTGGGAATTCTGTTACGATGATAGGTGAGCGATGCCGTACCATGATAACCAACTTGTTGCTGAAATACCTGAATTGAATGCTTCGGATGTTAAAATTTGTGGTTCCAACAGGACGGTGCCACATGTCACACGGTCAATGCAACAATGGCATTATTGAATGAGAAGTTTCCAGGTGGCATTACCTTTCGAAACAGAGAAGTCAATTGATCACCATGATCGTGCGCCTTGATTTCTTTCTTTAGGGTCAAATCAAAAGTAAAATCTTCGCCAACAAGCCAACAACAATTCAACATTTGGAGGGTGAGACAATCAGGCATATTGGTGAGATCGAGGAGCAACTATGTAAAAACTTCATCAAAAATTTGTAGGTGTACCGCCGTTTATGTGTACCGTCAAATGTAGGTGTACCGCCTAAGCCTTGACGTACACTTGGGTAATATTATTTTTCAAGCATAATAGCCCTGACTTAAACAGCATAACCCAATAGCAAAATCATTAAATTTTTACCGGTTAAACCGCTTTATTTGCAGCTAATTTTTATCCGCTTCAATGAAACACCATATTTTATCAAACATCATGTTTAGAGAAAGTAGGATTCACTGTATTCCTGTAAATAAACATTGATGGCATAAAAATGGACGATACATTTTATTGCATACCTAGAGACAAAAATATGTTAGAGTCATCGCATTTGTTTCGACGGCATAATGTTACACACGTTTGTTAAGCAATTGTCAAAATTATTCAAAAATTATTTCGATGTCATATTCATGTCAAGCTCCAATGAGATCTTACAGTTAAACTTTTTCGTTTAATATATTCATTTGGAGAAGAACTTCCGGAAATATCGTTTTTTTATACTATTTTTGTCTAGCTGAAGATTCTTCTTAAGGGACATAAGGTAAGCATGCGCAATACAGTTAAGTTAGGTTTGTCTGTCGGGTGCTATGAACACTGGCGTCTCTAATGGGACACTGCTAAGAGACCTCAGCTACAGATGGACGACGGGACTCCTATATTTCGTGCTCACTTTACTCTCTTCAATTCTTATACGCTCTTTGCAATTTTTTGTCTTTTCTCTCCCTTCACTCTTAGCCTACTGTTTTTATGCGCAGGGAATCCAGTGTGGGAAAAGATCTTGTGCTCAAATTCATGTTTTCTGTAGTCCATGCTCAACGATCTCTTCCCTTCGCTCTCTTTGGATGACATTTCATGTGGATTGGGAAATTTCGAAGTACTTAATAATCATGCATAATCCATTGAAGAATTTAACTTCCCTCCAAAAACGAATTCAGGACGCATATACGCATCCTGAATTCTTCAAATAATACGCATATACACCCCAAGTAAAATTTGGCCTATGTTTACGAATTCATACCTATTAATTGTGTAAACTTCCAAAAATCCATGCAATGTTCATCTGTCACAAGTTCGAATACTCGTACTATGGCAGGCACGTCATTTATCGCAGTTTACGGTGCAGTTCGACGTGTGAGGTGGTTTCGTGTCATTAGGGAGACAGTGTGATGCCATTGGTCAATGTGATCAATTGCGTGTAATATTAGTATGTCTGTAACATTTGATACTGGTTAGGCTTTTCAAGTATATGTAGCTATATTTGCTGATTATTATGTACATTTTATATTCTGAACAGTCACCGTAACTGACCTAGCTTCTTTCTCGCCCAACGGTTATAGTACTTTTTTAAGAAGCCCCATCTACAACCACGTCGTTAAAAACGCAGTTTTATTGTTTTAAAATTATGAAAACAAATTTTATTGCGGATATTAAAAACAAGGATCTCGTAACAGGTAAAAAAACGTGGCTCCGACCAGACGCCTATGTTGGTGGCTTACAACCGCTGTGGGTGTGCACGCCCTGCATCACAAGAGTGTTGAAACCCCGAAGTATTAAACTTCTCCCTGAAACGACGCAAGAATATTGAACCAATTGCCTCTCTGCATAGCCAAACCAATTTTCTGCTCTGCCAAAATGTTTCCCAGCGATCACCGAAAAACTCCTAAATGCGACGCCTGACCTCCGTCATAAACTTGCCCGTCGTAACACCATAGGTACCCAATATCTCCTATATCAACAGCTAGAATCTGTAATGAACTGCCAACGATGCATACTTGCGCCTCTTACTGACCTCCGCCACTCTAGGCGAAAACCCAGCACACAAAGCCGAACTATTCACGTGAGATTCGGCGAATGTGTTCATGCAGCTTGTATCTCAGCTAAGCCACCTTGCGTTAGAGAAGGGAAAAACTGTTATGCCATCAGGTTTCTTACCATCTCCCCTATCAACCTCAACTGGTCGCAGAATCGAGATGATACTAGCACTCTGTAGTGCTCTCCGAATCACATCATTCAGAGTCGCATACCGTGGGTGCCTACCAGCGCTGAATTTACATGAAAGACCACGCAGGCCTCTACCATCCATCATCCGACCACAGCGACATGGGTGAGGTTCATAAACCATAACGCCCAACCGCAGTGTAACAGCAACTTGGAATGATTCAGAGTCCAATTGAGTCCCAAGTGCAGATGAGGGCAAAGCATGAAACCAAAGTACGCTCTCCCGGCAGGCCGTTGCCAGAAGACGATCCTTAGATATTTGGTTCGCTGCTTCCAAAAGCCGAGCCGCAGCAGCATCAGATTGAGGACTATCCCACGTCTTCTGCCGACAACTATCAACATCATCCGGTAGGGCTATTCCGGCTTCTCGTCCCATGTTTCTGAAGCCATCCCAAAACCATCATCGCCGGCCAATCGTACACCAAGTGAAATTGCGTCTACCAGGCCGTGGGCGGAATGGATTGAAGAGAAGAATGCAAGTAGCGCTATGTCTCTAAACAACACGATCCCAAGGCCTGCCAAACGAATGGATAAAACAGCCTCATTCAAGAGATTCCACCTCAAATTGAACATTGGAAATAGAATAGAGGACTGATACCAAGACATCATCGAAGGCTTGCAAATCTTCATTAATTTAGTAATCAGGAGAAGCTCAAAGTATGTATTGAAGCTTCGGCAAGGAAAAACTATTTTTGAGGAACGCAAACGCTTGATGATTCTCGATAACGTTCAATCTTGCCGACATTCTCCTCAAATCCCCACTCTTCTCAAGAATAACTGCAGAGATGTCCTCCCCGGAAAGAAAATTACCCAGCAAATTGAATTGGGAATCAGATCTGATTTTTAGTCCTGATAGCAAGCCCCGGAACATTTCCACCGTTCTGAGTTCTTCCTCTATTGAATGGTGAAAAGTGATTAATTCAGACTTTCCATGTTTGACCTCAAAGTATACGTTACACATGCCATCAACCATCCTCTGCGCGCACAAAAACACCTTCTCTGGTACATCAGCGATGGAACTATCGATGAAGATCTAGACATTGAATTCGGCACCCACCCAACAAATGAGGTCGCCAATGACCAACGAAAAGAGTGCTGAACCAAAGGGATCTTCCTGCTGAAAACCAGTCACAGATACCAAACTTGTATCCCCGTAGAATAGTGGGGATGGCGCCGAATAAGCCTTCCACAGCATTCTGTAGCGACCATGAGCTCTTTTTCGGGCAGCGGCAAGAAACAAATCTCGACGAATTATGTTGAAGGCCCTAGCCATTTCGACTTTACAGAACACCCGACGAGCCAAGGCCTCCCCGAAGTACCTGCGAGCAGCAAGAGCTGCCACCTCGCAGCCACCCGTGGCAGAGAATCCAAGTTGAACAGGACGAAGGGTTTTCCCGATTTGAGAAGACAATGACAAGCACCACCTTAGCAGCCAATCTCCGCAAAGCATTCTCAACGGCTATAGGGCAAACACCGCCGTCCGTTTTGCCCAGGGCACACAAGATTGCTTCAAAGAATACCGTCCTGACGAATTCGGGCACCTGTCCCCTAAGAACGAGGTTAACAAATTCAGCGAGGCATGGTCAGCAGCCTCACGCCAGCTGGCCCCTCCGGAAGAGCCACATCAACTGGTACTTGAGGAACGAAGTAGCTCGAGGATTGTATTGTCTCTGAGGGCCATATCCTCTGTCGAAGCCATAAATCGCACTGCACCCCCTTATGTCACCCACAGCAAACTTGTCTGTCACCCTCCTCCCAAACTCACCATCTCCGTCACCCAAACCACGCCTGTATCCACCCCCTCATGAGCCTCTAGCCCATCCTACTCAAAAAAGAGCTGAATTTGTCTCTTGACCCGCACAGTAAGGGATGGACCTGCACTGCCACACTCCGCCCTGGTAAGCAGTAGACCGAGAGCGCACTGAGGAGCTTTCCCCTTGAAAGGGGAAAACGCTCACGTAATTTCTGGTTCAATGTTGACTGCAGAGTAACCGCTGCGCAAATCACTGCTCCTCTAGGTACAATCCTCAATGCTCTTATACTGGCGCAGCACAGAAATATATCCCACGAGGTCAGCACCACTGGCTCTCCATGTAATTATCACATTTCCAGCGCTACCAGTACACAACGGGCTCAACCAAAATGGGCACAACCAGCGGCAAATGACACGAATGGCACGTGCTGTAGTCAACCCCTCACATCAGAGGTGGTGAGCCCCATCACACGAAGCACAGTCAAACAGTCCCTCCTTGTTGTTGACTGTTGAACACGACAGACACTGAGGTCCCTCCTTCTTACAGACACACTGAAGCAAAATAATTGCCAACTAGGATAGTTGCCTGACCCACTGAGAGTGGCAGCCACTGAACGCGGAAATGCTGTCAGCAAGTACTCAAGTGGGCGCAAAAGAAAACAATAGAATACCATTAAATCAAATCCAGTAATGACTTGCAGGTCGCAGAGTCAGCAAATATGTAGGCAGGCAAACAAGGCCGGGCAGTAACTAGATCAACTGCTCAAGCAAGCATGCGGGCACACGAGCAGCGCAAGAATGGCAGAGCCTGAGGGAGCACAACCATTCACTGTGACTCCGGGCTGCACACTTCTAAAACTTGGTGCTGTTTTGAATGTTTATAAACAGTCTAATATTAAAGTCTACAGTAAAAGTTAAAGTAATTTCAGTCAGTAATTTATTTTGGCATTCTTTTACATGTTAATTAGAATAATTCTTAGTTGTTTGGTGTTCTAGTTTTGCCAAGGTAAACGAAAAATTAGTTTTGGACACTTAGTAGCTTTTGGCAATTCTTTTCATGAATGGAGTAGAGCTGATCTCAGATATAGCCATACAACGCTGAACTTGGACATCAACTCATTATAACCGTGTGTTGTATTATTATGACAGAAGTTAACTGCCAGCTGTCGCGACAAGCATCGACTGTCAGTCAGTCGGTTACCGGTTGTCGGCACAGATCACATACATAGTATTTATGTAATTGATCTGTGGTGTCGGTCGGTTCCCAGTCCGCCTAATCTTTCTTTACGTTGTTGGGTGTCAGTACATGGTGGTTTGGTGTCGGGTGTCGCTATAGAGTGCTGGGTAAGGGGTGTCGGTATAGGTTGTTTGGTATCGGGTGTCGGCATTGGGTGTTGGGTATCGGGTGTCGATTTGGGGTGTTGATTGTTGGGTGTCTGTTTAGGTTGTTTGGTATCGGGTGTCAGTATGGCATGTTGGGTATGGGTGTCTATTTAGGTTGATGGGTGTTGGGGTCTGTCTAGGCTGTTGAGTTTTGGTTGCCGGTTTATGGTGTTTGGTGAGCGTTGATTTAGGCGGTTAAATGTCGACTAAAGTTATTGGGCATTTAATGTAAGGTGTTGGGCGTAGATTTAAGGTGTTGGGAGTTGGTTTAGGTTGTTGGGTATTTGTTTAGTTCTTGGGTGTTTGCTTAGGTTTTAGATGTGTGTTTAGTTGGTGGGTGTGGGCTTGGGTATTTGGGTGTTAGTTTCGGTTGTTGGATGTTGGTTTCGGTTCTTATGCGTTGGTTTCGGTTGTTAAGTGTTGGTTTCGAATGTTGGGCGTTGGTTTCGGTTGTTGGGGGTTGACTGAGGTAGCTGGTTTTGGTTTTCATATAAATTTTTCGGTGTAGATTTAATTTACTGGGTGCTAATTTCGGTTGTTGTCTTGTTAATTTGTTTGTAATTTACTCCTGACCACACTTATAGATGGTCCGAACTTGTGAAAACACAGTCGTTGCTTCTGATTGCATGACGTCATAGCCTTGGATTATTCAGGAGAGACAGTTTGAAAACGTTGGATTAATAGGACACCGTTTGAATATCTTTCCATACAACTTTTTCTAAACTTTAAAAATTTTAGATGTCATTCTCAAACACGACATTTTTTATCTACTGAGACCAATACCAAGGCTGTGTGATTAATAGGATATTCAGTTTGGTCCTCCTGGTTAATTAATTATTTACCCATTATTTATACCTAATATTATATGTAATGAATAGTTTTACATGCTACGACAATTTTTTAAATATATTATCACTGCATACTGTATGTGCAAATTTAAAGTTTGTTAATATGAACTTTATTTAAGATGGATTAAACTAATGCAGTGCTATTCTTTCCAAGCTTACAAAATAAACAAGAATATCATTTGAGTATAAGTTTCATGTTTTTTACCATCGGGTTTAAAAACGGGAACTCGTTTCACCCAACTAGTATACTCCATCTTGAGCTCGTTAGAAGTGGCAGTGAGAAATAAATTCCAACGGAAAAGGCAGGGAGACGAAGAAAATAGCAACAACACTGACGTTTTTTCTCTGACAAAGGTGAAGCGTAGAAACTCATTTGTGAACAAATGACACCTCAACTATCGTGGAGGAAGTGATCTGTATGATTCACTGATGCAACCTCAGGTTTCTACAAGCTTGGTTCAACTTGACATGAAACGGCACAATTTGTGAACTGGAAAACATTTAAATATTTGATTAGCTCAACACACAAATCCGCCAACACTGGCACAGGAAACTCTTTCGCTGGATTTTCAGAGTGAATACTCAGATGTGTGAAATTTTTTATCTGGTGTCCGATACACTCGAGATTCTCTCGCTTTTTACTATTCCTTTACTTTATTCAAAGGCAACGTCTGGTATCCCCTGCAAGTAAAATCAATTGCTAGTAATTTTTAACATTATTTATACTACCTCCTCAAGGCCAGACAAAAATTATGAGGGGGGAACTTTTTAACAACAGAATGTGTAGCCGTCACCATCGGCTGTTCGACGAGAATTAATATCGGTTAATCAACTCTTGATGGTTAATGAAATAATTAAGTTTTCTGATATTTTCCTCAAGCTGATATTTTTTGAAATGTTTTTTCACTATTTGTCAGAACTTCGCTTGTACCGCGATTGTACGAATTTCCTATGATGGATGCCTAGTCTGCAGGTTAAATTTCACTGATCGATTTCATAGAAGGAAATCGTTATTTCAAAATGAATCTTAACACAAAGGATGGTAAAAACAATTCACACTTTTCACACTTAGTGTATAAATTCAAACTACTAGAGCTTTCGAATGTAAATTCCACTCATTTTCAGTGGACCTAAAAACAGAAAAAACACAATAAAAATCAATATATTATTCAAATTTATTTGAAATACGATAAAAGAATAAGAACTAAAATTATGTGCAATCATAACCAAAACCAGCACACTACGTTAGCTCTCCAGTATACGTAGCGTGCTCTCTTTGACTAAAATTGCAAGCGCTTTTAGTTAATCATTGAAACTCGTGCATTTAGAGCCTATCTAGTGCAACGCACTCGACACTCGAGATAGAGATAACATTGAGTGTTTTCCTGCATGAAATATGTACCGTCTATTCGACCTAATTGAATTATATATCGTCTTTGATAACATTTTTGTAGTATACTGTACTGCACCCCGCGCAATGAATCTCTACTCGTATCTGAACCAATGGCTCAGGCGACGGAGGTCAACCGTGACCCAATGATGTTCTTCAAATGACCTGTGGTTATTTGAGGCATCTGATAAAGGATATTTGTAAGTTTGAGTTCTCAGAGGCCGTTCCCATGAATTTGAATCTAGCTAGGATTCTGTAGCTCCTGAAGACATGAGGTGTCCCGACCCATGTAACGTGTATGATACATAGAGAAATGTGCATGCACGTACATCGACGATGTATGCGAATATTCTTTGATCGAAAACAGTCCGGGTCAATCCTATATTCTTTTAAAGCCGTTCATTTGCTGAAAATGGTTTTAAAGAGCTCGTTTGTAGACACAAAAGTGGCACGCAGTATATCTCTTGCTTTGAGAGCGTTGTGTAGCAGCAGGCAGCTCAACCTTTTTCGATCTGCATTGGTCGTGAACTTATTTTTTGCTGCGAGAAGATTGGTTTCAGCATCAAGATATGAAAGGGCTTGCTTTCGTTAAATTTTTTGTTATGTTATTATATGTTGCTATTTATAATGGTCTCACTAAAATAATATGAATAATATTGAATTGTGAAACAAGTTTTTCACTATCCCATGCACAAAAGTTTTCTTGAATAAGAAGAGAACCGGAAGTACAAGATTATCAACTTGAAATCAATATCCAAGTTTTGAGTCTAGTGATTCAATTTCTGAACCATGTTTAACTTTCAGTAATTCGATGCACAACACTCCGTCATCTGAAGGAACTAAAATGCTCCACACGGTCATTTTTATCTGATAAGAACATCAATAAAATGGGCACGCAGCGTTCGAGTTGTGATGCATTTGTTTAACGTATGATTTGCACTGTGTTCAAAATAAATCATATAAGTACGTCATAATTGAAGGATTGCCTATATGCTGTAGTTTTTGGAAGATAAATACGACTGTGTGAAGTATTTTTTACTGCACTTTTTGTACGTGGCCTCGAGAGTTGAAGCAATTGATGCAAACTTTTTCTCGAGCTGTGCCAGCGGTCTCGCTAGAGAAATGCGGTCCCTAAACCTGATATAGGAACTGTGCCATTGCGCTGCTGCGACGCCATTGCTGAACTCTGCGAAGAGCGTCAAGAAACTACAAAAAAACTGCCCCGATTTTCAGCAGGGCAGGAACGCTTTGTTCTCTCTGTTATCA
This sequence comes from Orchestia grillus, assembly GCA_014899125.1. NCBI lineage: Eukaryota > Metazoa > Arthropoda > Malacostraca > Amphipoda > Talitridae > Orchestia > Orchestia grillus. The sequence goes on along the minus strand of VOMN01133715.1, from coordinate 16,346 downwards.
CTCATACATTATATATGAAGTCATACTTCGTATTATCTCACACATTGCACGTCCCTCAACGCACTCATAGCGATTTTTGTAATTTCACAGGTATGAAATTTCGAATCACTTGGCAGTCCAGTCCAATAGCGTACCTTGTGGCAAGTCCAAATTTACTCTCTGTCTAATCTGGCATACGCGACACGTTGCGGTAACTTGCCCGTAATTGACTCGTTATTTTCCTGTGCGCTTCGTCAAGCTACAAGTCTCTCGTTTCTCACTCCCAGGGGCCGTCAGCGACTTAATTAAAGGAAAACAACAACGGTCGCACTAGGACCTTCTTCCGGGTGAGTCAGTTGAGTAAGCAGAGCAGTTTCCAAGCGTCGGTAAATTAGATCAGGAAATGCTCTCGTTTCATTAACGATGAATGTAACATCACTCTTTCGATGTGAATAAAATTGTCTCCTTTCAAGCAATAGATACTTTAACATTGTTTTTGTAATGTGTAGGAAACTGTAACGAGTGTGTGTAATTAGAACCTATACCAAATAGTGTTAGAAAAGATTGATGCGTGACAGCGTGAAAACTATTGCGTTTGTTTATAAGATCCAGAAAAATGAAAATAATGACAAGTTCACATTTCTCTTATTTCCGAGAGATATTACTATTCATCCGTAACGGTTAACAAGCTTTCAAAAAGAATATTCTCGTACGTTTTCTTTTTCTCAGTCGTTAATTTGAGATTTTGTATGATGAGTAATATTCCGTTGTAATCCAACTATTATTAAAGGTCTGAAATCCATTATACTTACTCATTCCTGGAAAGACATTAGCGTAATATAGTTTTGTCCAGTACTCTTTTTGCTTTACTCAAAACTAGGGTGGATATACTAACAAGTGAATTCAAAATAAATGTGTCCAATATTTAGTTCATTCACAAAATAAGTTGGTCGGTTAATAAAGTTAAATTCTCATCAAATAATAAACATTGATTTAATATTTTTTCCTGTTCATTATGTTCTAAAGACAAAAACAGGGGTGGTATACAGAACATATGCAGGATCGCCCATAAAAATGTATACTGTTTTTGAATGTTCTTTACTCTCTAGTTAAAGTAAGTGCAAAAATCTGGTTCGTATCAGTTTCTTCGGAATTAAATTTTTTATTCAGTTCAATTGTGAAACATTTTTTTGATACAGATTTTAGGTGTTGCACAATACGCATCGCATCGCAGCAAAAACAATTAATTTGACCCCTGCACGGAGAAAAGAAATATTCCTTCTATGATGAAAGAGTTCGAAACTTTGTGGAAATATGGCTTACAACGGGAAAATAAACATTTAAAGTAAGAAATTATAAACTAAAACATATAAAAACAAAGTAACAAACACTCCACTTTTGTCTCATTTTCTGCTTATTATAAATATCCACCATTTTTTTCTAAGCAATGTTGACATCTTTCCCTCATTTTCTTCCCCAATCATCTAATAAGTTTAGGATTTTCCTTGAGCGCATTAACGGGGTGTGTAATCCTATCTCTTTTTGCTTCCGTCGCTTGAAGGTGTTGCGAATACGAAGTTCTGCAAATAGCTCCAAAGAAAAAAGTCATACGGTTGGAGATTATAAGAACGTGGTGGCCATTCGATTGCGTGATCAATCGGAATCACCCGTTCCTGAAAAGCTTCTAATGAAAAGTCATGAACAATAATTATTCTATGGCACGGAGCGCCATCGTAAATACACCAGACACGATTAAACCTGTTCCTGTCGGCATCTCATAGTTGTGGGACGATTACCTCAGTTTTCTACAGTCGTGTTACATTCGAAGAATATTGGTCCAATAATATAACCTCTTCCAGTAACCCAATCCACAATGAAGGGTTTTCGCCACAGAAGCTTTTACCGAAAATGTTTTCAGGTGTTTTTTTGGTGGAAGAATATGTTCTTGAATTTTGCCTGTTTACTAGTTCGTTCAGATCGGATTCCGATGCATCACTCCCAATGATGTCTTCAACAAATCTTTCGTTTTTCTGCAAGAATCATTCACAGAAATTTCTTCGCCGTTTCAAATCATTTTCTAATACTGTCAGACCAATATTTTCTTTGTGAGGATTATAATTCATATATTTTCTAACTATTCTCTGGAATGTTGATCTATAATAGATATATTCGTTCCATGGCGTCAGGTTGAAAGGGAAGGGGTTTCTTCATTTTTCTGTTGGACCATTTGAATATTTTCTTCAGTTCGTTCAGTTCTGAGTCTACCAGACTTTCCCTTACTCCTGTTCAGAATAACACCATGAGCTTTCCAGTTGTCAATGTTCCTTTTAACGGTCAACCTGGTCACAGTTTGACCATAAAAGGTAAGTTGAAACATTCTTACAACAAGAGATATCTTTTTTATTCAAAGAATGTTTCCACAACGAATGATCGTTGTTCGCTCGCTAGTTGCGTGGCCAAAAAATCAGGAGTTTATTTGATTTGCTTCGAGGTGAAAAATATTTTAAGTGAAAGGATTATTCAAAACTGTTCGGATGTAGCTATGATACTCCATATTTTTTTTTATTTCTAATAGAAAAGTCTTAAAATATTTTTTACTTACGTTAACGAAAAAGTACTAATTATTCAAACCGTGTATACATTTGTTGGAGGCCACCCTGAACTGATGTCGTCAGGAAAGCTAGTATATGAGTTTTTCGAAAGGATTCAAAAGGTGTTCCCATGAGGGGAACATATAATCTATTATCAAGAAAGGAAAATAACTTCATCAATGCATCTGTACGGTAATTTTCATCAAACTCTCACGACTGCCCAAAAATATTTTAGCAGCTCGTGAATTTATGAATGATTTATTATGAAGCATATCAGCATTGTCGTAGATTTGCGAGTGACAATCACTTAGAATTTTACTAAAACAGTGCAATAACACTGTAGCTAAAGATCGTTCAAATCATATGTGCATGCAAAAAAACATTAACGTTCTAAGATTGTGATGCACTAAGGCCTGTTTCGTTTACTTTATTTTAATCTCTACAGCTTAGTTTACGCTCAAAGTTAAGTACATTTGCAAAGATTTTCCAGTGAGGTGTAGACACTTCGACAATGAAAACATAGCACATACAAAAACATTGTGAAAGTAATATTTAAGATAAATGTCAAGTAAGTGAACCTTTTAAAAAGAATCTTTCATTGATCTAACTCTCTCGTGTCATTTTGTCAGGCGTAAATAACCAATTTACTGCGATGAAAATTTTTGTGATGTCCAGAGTCAATAAAAAGAAGGTAACGCTAAATTTTAAAAGGCTCCTTACTCACGCATAAAAAAAAGAAAATTACTTCAACGCTGCAAAACAGATTGCTGGCGCTACCTTGCGTACAATTGGGGAAAAGTAGGCATTTTTGGGGGGAAATGGGTACCAATTCGCAAGAGCCGTATGACCCTAATTTTCCATCAAAGTGCTATTACTAAGTTGAAGAACGAAAATATAAATGAAAGTCTACATATGGCCTACAAGAAATTGTAAAATAATTCAGTATAAAAATCCGTAGGAAATAATTTTGGTCGTGATGCAGAACTTAGAAAACCCTTTAATAAGAAAGTAAGAAGTAAACGTTGAAATTAATGCCAATATCTATGCAGTGATGCAGAAAAAACGAAAGTTCTAATCATTTATTGGGACTCGCTTTGCCCGATATTGCTAATCGCTTGTTACCGGATATTGGAACGCGTTGTAACGGACATTGGTACCCACCGTACCAGATATTGGTACTCACTATACCAGATATTGCTACTCACTGTACAAGATATTAGCACTCACCGAAGCAGATATTGGCACTCACCGTACCAGATATTGGTACTCACCGTACCAGATAATGGTACTCACTGTACCAGATATTGGTACTCACTGTACCGAATATTATGGTAGTAAAATGACAAGCTGTCATTTTAAACAGCTTTGATAGATCGTAGGGGGACAACGTCCATCCATTCTGTTTCTTCCTGTAAGCATACCATCCTTGTAAACAGAAAGCAGGGACACGAACGATGAGCACACCCACCTCTTCCCAGGCCCGGTTGACCCCACCGGTGGTGTCCCTCAAGTTCATGATCTTGAGCTCGACGTCGACCCTGTTACCGTCTGCATCAAAGCGCACGGGAGGCCGCTCTCCCTTCTTCAAGTCCGTGTCATCCAAGAAGTTCACGTAATCGATGGTCACGTTGTTCAGGTATCTACAGAAAAAAAGAAGTTCCGTTATCTTGCGTAGCTACCGCAATTATTTTACGTAACATACATAAAATGTTCTACGCAACAAACATCAAATGTACTACTGTACGTTACATACGTGAAATATTTTACTTAGCAGACATATAGTTTTTCGCCATCATGGTAGGCAGGTTCCAAAGTTTTGGTTGTTTCATACATCTGCTGCCTTCACGGTGATGGGACATATATTTTTGTGCATGATCAAAAATAATTGTCTGGTTGGGCATGGGCTTAATTTATCCTGAGAAATGAATTTTGCCGTTTTGACTACGTCCGAGAAGTGCGAGAATCTTACAATTTGGTTTAAAAATACCCTTCGGGATTTTGCTAAAATTCAGAATTCTATCCTATGGTATTTACCATAAATTTAAACTATGATTTTAATTACCGAACGAAGCTGTTGAAAGATCTACGTGCTTTATATCCGAGGAAGAAGAGCCCGATTCACATTCTTTCTCATACAAGGAAAAAGTGAGGAAGTAAAATCATAATTCTTCCTCCAAATGAATATTATTCAGGCTGTTCACTATCTCAGTCAATACTTATCTAGCGTTTGCGTGAAGTTTTACAACTGAAGTGGCAACAACAACGTTCTTCACAATTGTTTTCTTGTCTTTCTTGAACAAAATACAAAAGAGCAATGAAACGACGACGAAGCGCTAAAAACTCTTTCACTAGGAGCGATCGCAAATTACTTACACCACTCAAATCAGAAGTCGATAAAAGAGAACTGTGGCATAGAATGCTGTATGAAGTCTACAGAAACTGCACGAATGCTGTAGACCGGTGAAATATCTTCTCAAAATCACGTAGGACCGAAACCAGAGTTGCCGAGCGAGTAAAGCTGTGAGTGCTCTTACCGAAGAATGACTGTAGAGAAAAAATCGCTTGATAATACTCGGTGCGAAAGAGGAAAAGGCTATTTAAGGCTGCGAAACAAAAAGCTCACTAGGAAAATTACCAATAAAAAACGCGCACGGTGACAAATAGGATAGCGAGTAAAAACTTTCGCACTTCTGAAGCACGCCAGAATAACTTTTTATGGTTGAACTTGATGCTTTCCCGCGAAGCTGTTTTTAGAGCGCAGTGAAATCTTTTCAATAATATCCAAAAGATAGAGAGCAGGAGCAAAGAGCCGGAGCCAATCGTAAATCAAGCTCATTGGTGGCCGACCTGTTCAGCATTTAACATTGGTGCGTGAAAGGCTGAGCGCAAGCAGAGCTACAAAGGTTTCAAAGGTTCAGGCTTGAATAAGACAGCCTAAGAATTTATCTTCAGACAATTCTTACGCGGAAAAAGAGGTCTTCAACGAGTGCCACCCAACCTCAAACGCAATATCTTCGCCCCCAACAGCCGACTAAAAAATGTTTTTTAGTTTTACCATGAAAGAGCAAATAGAGTTACGAGCTCCTGGAAATATCTTTCGGCTTTGGAAGAGGGCGCGTCAGCCTAAAAAACAAGAGATCGTTTTTCATGTTAAAAATATGAAAAGAGCCTCAGAGAAAATTGGGACCGAGCTGGATATGAGCGAAGACTTTTGTCATGCAAATGAGGCAACGGCGACCCTTAGTCCCTAAGCAGATGAGTTCATTAGAGAGCAGTTCAGACTTGTCATATTGCTCCCCGCATCAGTGTCATAATGATTCGTCTGTGACGTCACGACAAGCACTTCATCAAGTTAGTCGATTAAATCAATTAGAGTTACGACACTCCACTTTTTCAATCTAATTAAGATCGAATTAATTTAGCCTCGTAACCATGTGAGTTTTTCATTATCATATCATCTTCATTGATAATTCTTGTAATAATGAAGCATAATTCGAAACAGCTCAAATGAAATGTTGGTATCCAATGCGTAGTGCCGGAATACTTTACGCTTGAAATAAATAGCGAGTTCTTAATGCGCGTTGAAATGTGGAGTAGTGATGCTTGCTATAGAATTCGATTAAGAAGCTACTACTACGCGAACATCTCACATCCTAGCGTTAAAATGAATTATGCTGACGATTCTTTTTCGAATAAAATAAAGAATTTCAAAACATTTACACAATACACAAAACTTAGCCGTCGCTATTCGCCCAGGATCCACGCAAGCATTACGAAAAATGAACACAAGCATCGAGCAGGAAGGACCTTGGTCCATAGAGTGAGGGAATGAAGGGCGCCGAGCTGGTGTCTGGCTGTAGCCTGGTTGTTCCATTGAATTGCAATGGCCGATAGCTGGCACATCTCACGCCAGCTCAGTTTTACTTATTTAAAGCCGTGTTTTACTTTGAGAAAAAAGCATTTCAGTTCGATAACTTCGATGACAATAAGATAAAGATTGTATGATAATGTCACGAAGAAGGTATATTTTTCATGAGTCTCTCATTCATAGACATTTGGTAAGAGAAAGTTGTAGCATTGATGTCAGGAAAATAGAGTATCTTGTAGCTCGATGACGCTAATATTACGTTGAAATTTAAGAGACGATTAAAGCATAAACTTGTGCATAGTGTGAGATGAAAAAATGGAGATGAATAAAGGAAATTAATACATATTATAATATGGATCAATTTCCTACCACAGTACTAACGCAGTTCGAGTCTCCCTGCATCGGAAAATAGTCCGTCACCAACTTCATTCTCAACAGTCGAGCCATATTTACTCTGAGATAGACTGCCAAATATTCCTGTTCTTTTTCTTTCTGATTGACCTCGTTTTTGTACATTGCGTACCATATTCTAATGAAGTTAGCGTCTATTGCATGAGGGCTTCACGAGTTCATTAATGTAAACACCGCATGAATTTGCGACAATCATCAAGCATCACTTGCGACAATCATCAAGCATCACTGTGCTTGCACTAAAAAACTCGGGGCACTAGCACCCCTGACAGAAAGCTCTCGAACAGTTTGGCCCTGAGTGCTCTCCTTCAGCAAGCAAGGGCTTCTCTCCTCCAAACTCTTCGAACAAAAGAGACTCCAAATTACTAAAGTGCGCCCTCATAATGCAGCAAACTTGACGTCTAGAGGTACATGAAAAGATGAAAGAAATTCCGGACTCAGACTCTTGCAGCTAACAACGCCTTTGATGGCGGAAACAAGCGCTGGGAGGAAGCAAAATTTTTAGTTTCATTTTTAACTGCACAGAAATCTTCCAGGAGGATGTTAGCCGTTAATAATGGTCATTGGCTTACACAGCAGTAAAAACTGCATAGCTTCCAGCAATGAAGACATAGAGCTAAAACTGCAGCTAAAAATGTCCAGTTCCTTCTAATGATCATAAAGCTCATGATGCAGTCAAAAATGCACACTCGCCTATGACAGTAGTACAGAGTTAGCAAAGGCAAAAATTTTCAGCGGCTTTTACAGAAGAGAAAGAGCTCATGAAATGTCAACAAATGTATGTGCACATTTGACAAAAAACTTGTTTTTTAAACTTTATGAAATTACTGATCATATATGAATAGGCTTACTGAAACTTTGACGTGTTTACAAAATAACATCGGCTTGCAGTGCACATACATATATTTCGACGTGAACATATGCCCTCTGTAAGAGATGTGCGATGTTTGATCTTTCCAGGCTGAAGAAGTGCGTAGAGGTGCGACGGGAAATGTTCAGGCTGAGGAGGTGTATCAAGTGCGACGGAAATTCGAATTACCACCTTCACGAGTGCTCCTAACGAATCCTTTCGTATTTTTCAGACGGAAAGGTGTAAAAAAAGTCTAAAAATTTAGATATGCATGAGGGAGAACAAAAGAATATAGTAGTAACAGTAGATCTACACATGTCTTTCCTCCCTCGCTTTCCTCCGTCATTGTATGGAGTCTTTTTATTCGAGATAAGTTTAATGGAACATTGTGAGAGTGTTAAACAGGTAGGAAAGTAGCTACGATTGTGATTTGCAATTTTACATGACTGAATTCGAGCAGTAAAAATAGGTTCTGATCATTAAGATTAGAACTGCGTAGCTTGATGAAGTTAGTTAACCATTCTCATTTATAGTTTCATGTTTTGAATCACATTTTGAACTTCAAAGTCGTAAGCCAGTTGCAACCCAAAGCGAAGTACCTGTAAGCTTCTGCTCAGATATTGAAGTTTTGCATCTAACAGAGCAAGCGCATGACTAATAAACATCTACCGCAAACGTGCTTGAAGAAACTAGTGATTGAACACTAGGCGAGGCCGATTCTGCGACGTGGAGCGACAGTAGAGCGCGGTATCAGCGGCAGCCGTTGCATCAAGTGTGTTCTCATATGAAGGTGCTGGAAACGAGTGTGTGGGGTATGACTCATATAGTTGTAACAGTACTACCATGAAAGTCCGGTTTTCGATAACCGTTTGCAATTGCTTATGGTCCAGTAACTAAACGAACGCACTTAATTTCTGCAAAAAAAGAAACTTGATTTTTAGGCGATCGAGTACGAAGTGACATGCTCTTGTACGCGAGTCATTTGAGAGCTTTTGAGCGGCACTTTCAGATAGTCGTTAATTCAGTGACTCTACGTGCTGGTAGGAACTCTTTGTATTGTTAATGCTCGCCATATGCAATCGTCAAAGCCCTGGTAAATATTCACTTATCTATCGTACCAGAAATACTTACATTCGAAATTATTAAATAAAATAATTCTGTGAAAATAAAACGCAATTGAACAGGGAGAGAAAATTTCAGAATTTCATAACTATCAGCACATAACAACAATACTTGGATCATCATTATTAAGACTAAATGAATATTTCATTGCTTTAGTGAGGCATTGAGAAATTTTTCAGTTACTTTAGTCACATAACACTCAATTGAGAGAGCTCGTTTTTTCAAGCGTTTCAAGTCCCGGCTTGAGGCTCAAAAATCCACTTCAGACTTTATTTTTCAACCATAATATTTTTGCGACTTGTAAAGTAAGCTCCTCGGACAAAAAATTAGTCACCTGTTGCTTCTCTAGCTCCAGTTATTTACGAAGTTCATCAAAGGGACTTCAAAGCTGTCACTGACATTTAGGTTGTATGCAAATGCAGAACAGGCATCAGTCTTCGTTCTGAGCTGGCAAGGTATAGACTTGTTTTTCAGTTGGCGCATAATGATGGGACGATAGCAAGATATCTCTGAATGGTAAAATGGGGCAATTGCATTTGGCCTGGCTAAGGAACGCCCACTGGAGGAAGTAGCGGAATTCGCTGGTGTTTCATGCCGCTCTATTGTGCGGGTATATCAACAATGGAAACAGTCCGATACATACGACATTTCAAGGTAAAATGTGCTCGTAAAAAAATTCTAACCGATAGGGACCACCGTTGTATGTCTCGAATTCTTGACCGGAATCGCTTTGCATCAAGGTTGGAACTATTGCGAAATGTCAGTGTAGGCCCCTCTCTTGCTGTTTCTGAACGAACTCTTTGTTGGGAGTTCCATGCGACGTATATATGGAGCAGAATAGCTCGTACGCGACTGATGTTAAGTTCTACCCACAAGACCACTCGTTTAAGCTGGGCCAAAGCACACGCCCATTTAACTGGAAAAGAATGGGGAAATGAAGTGTGGTCAAATGAACTACAATTCTACCTCTTTAGTAATGATGCCGACCGTCGTGTTCAACGAAGATCTCATGAAGCCTTCACCGAAGCCTAGGTGCAAGGAGCGATACAAGGAGGAGAGCCTGTTATGTTTTAGGGCCGTTTCAGCTGCACAGAAGTGAGACCTTTAGTTGAGGTATTCGTCTAACTAAACCAGCATGGTTACATTGAGCTACTAAGTAACCAAGTTTTACCATTTGTAAAATAAATGAATGAAGAAGGGCTTGTTGTTTAATGATTTTTCATTGTGATTAAAACTGGTTGCATCGGGTTAAAACTGTCATCAAGCGGCTAGCAGTCATACACGATATTCCAAGCACTTAGACTGGCCAGCCAAATCCCCCGATATTAACCCAATAAAAAATTTGGGGCACAACCTAGAACGATGAATTAGGCTTTGAAAGGATACTACACGCACTGTGGCCGCATTGCAAAATCAGTTGATACAAGAGTGGTATAAAATTGATCAGTTGTACATTAGGGCACATGTACACTCAATACCGCGCTTAATTGCCGCTATTATTCGTTGAGGTCCTACACCATATTAGTAGCATGTGACTAATTTTTTGTCAAGGAACTTATTTTAGGACAGGACAAGAATTAATAACTAGTAGATCTTGTTGTACTTACACCGTTAAGCAAAACTTCGACTGTCAGGAGAATAACAACCATAAAAATTACTCCATTTGATAGCAATACGTTTTTATCGTAAACTATGAAATTTGCATTAACAAAAATACAAAGTTTAGACAAGCACAGATTTCCACGCTTTCTACCTGTATGCAGTGCAATTGAATTTTGGGTATCATGTAGGAAATTACTGTTGCAAGAGGCGTTTAGGCTCGCCTCCGAAGTTGGACGCAAGTTTTACCATGTTTTAATCATGAGGCCCGGATTACTCGTAATAGCTCGGCTGGACGGGCACGCAGGGGTATTGTGTCTCGGGCGGCTGATTAAAAGACCTCATCATAACTGCGCCCGGCTTGCTTCTCTTCGTAATTACTCTTGCCGGCGGCTAAGCGATGAGGAGCCACCGGCAATTTCGAGGTTGAGTGTCAAGTGAAGTGATCGGTGGAGGTTAGAACTCGGGGAAATTGACGAGAATGAGCTAATGACACGAGAACGAACATGAAAAAAATCTAAGAACTACCGAAGTATAGGGAACGATAAGCTTCAAGCTACAGGGCTAGGAAAACAATGAGAGAGCTGCATATAGAAACACAAAAAAACTTAATAAAACAAGTTTGGACTCAAGGACAAAGTGCTTAAACTGAACTGTACGGAGAGGTAATATGGCCCAGAGTATGTATGACAACGCATTCGATTTACGTTTTTATGGACAAACCACTGCAATCGAGAATTGATTATGCAGTTTATAGTTAATCATTTATGTGATAGGAAAAATGTTACAGTCTCTTTATGCTTGAGGGAAGGAGAGGAAAGGCACGCAGATTACGTGTCATTGCGTGCTTGTGACAGATAATGTCTCATTGATTTCTTGTTCCATATAATGTCTCATTGCGTTCTTGTTACGGAAGATGTCTCATTGCGTTCTTGTTACCGATGATGTTTTATTGCGTTCTTGTTACAGATGATGTTTTATTGCGTTCTTGTTACAGATGTCTCATTACGTTCTCGTTACAGATGATGTCTTATTGTATGTCAAGAGACATTCTTGATGTCACGAGACAGATCATGGCTTGTTGCGGTCCGTGAGTGGGCAACCAACTCACGAAGGTGAGTGAGCAGCCAACTCACGGAGGTGAGTGGGCAACCAACTCACGAAGGTGAGTGAGCAACCAACTCACGGAGGTGAGTGAGCGACCAACTCACGGAGGTGAGTGGGCGACCAACTCAAGGAGGTGAGTGGGCGACCAACTCATGGAGGTGAGTGGGCAACCAACTCAAGGAGGTGAGTGGGCAACCAACTCACGGAGGTGAATGGGCAACCAACTCACGGAGGTGAGTGGGCAACCAACTCACGGAGGTGAGTGGGCAACCAACTCATAGAGGTGAGTGGGCAACCAACTCACGGAGGTGAGTTTGCTTTTCCTATCTAGATTAAATATATATGTGTGTGAAATGCTATAAACGGAGTTAATTATACAACGGTAATGGTTGCGTAGATATTATTGCCAAATTTCGAAAGGTCGTACAAGGATTTGACTAAATAATTCAAGCTGTGGAGAATTTGCGCCAATATTTCAACGAATCTTAATATTATGGATATCTATCCCAAAATTATGTATATTGATTGGAAATCTTAATTACAGGCGGGCATGATCATCATTTACGAAAATTTACTTTTTAAATCCCACTGCAACCCAAGTAAGCTAGAAGCTACGACATTAAGGGTCCCAAAATATGACAGAGATTACAGCTCAAATTGCTGGAGCTTCAGTCACTGGAGCACCTGAACTCCACGGATTTTCAGGAACTGTCATATTAAGTAAGAGCCATGAAAGTGGTTTGCACGATGGTAAATCAAAATCAATTCATTGTGTAACCAAAAATGTACAGAACAAAATCACGAGATGTTTCTTTCTTGAATTTATGCAAAAGGTTTTGGGAATATATTTTACTCAAGTTACTTCATCGCCGAAAAATTCAAAGGCCTGTTTAAATTTTAACCAAAGCACTTTTGCAAGCGATCAAAGGCGTAAGACTGAAGTCCCAGTTTTGAAACCGAATTCTGTGTCAATATTAGACTAATTTAATTCAGGGGTTGCCCGTACTTTCCTGATAAGGGCTGCTAAGAAAGAATGTTATGAAAGCCAGTTTTTGCCCAAGGCGCAGAAGGAACAACAAGGCGTGCTCGGAAGTTGATTTCCTCTAGCCAAATACTCGCTCCTGTTTGTCTTGGCCAGCGATTTCAAGATCAGTGATAATACTTTTGAAGTGTTCGTCTAGGTCGCGAGATGCAGAACCTTGAAAAATCATTTAGGAGACGCAGCTTCAGTCAGTAAATTATTTAGAGGTCGCGTCTTTCTGCAGACGGGAAAGTTACTCTGCTCACGGTAAACAGTTTGACCGTCACCATTACTCGAGCCTTCATGAACTATTAACCTACGTAATATTCTTCCATTCCACATGAACTCGCCGGCCCCCGACTAGTATGAATACGTTATACTTTTGGTAGGAACCTGAGGAATCCTGTCACTTTGAATTTGTCAGTAAATCCTCACACACAGGAGAACTGTATGCCATTTACATTCATTAGTTCTTCAAGCGCAACATTGCGTAGCGCCGTCGCGTGTCCCTTACCTGTAAAAGTGCACGCCGCTGTCCCACTTGGCACCAGCGTCTCCCTGGCACGAGATGTCCGGCACGAGACTCACGTGAGCGTTACGCACGTCCGACACGAATCTTTCCACGCCGTATGCGAATGTACGAATCGTCTTCACAATGGCGGCCTGCAGTGCCTCAGTGTCCGTGTCAAAATGCACGCCTGCCCACAAGGAGACACAAATACAAGTACATGAGATATGGAAGAATGTCATGACTGCGTGACTACCACGTTGACTGCGTGCAGTTCCTGTACTCGCCAGCTCATTCGGTCACTGTCTTCGACGTATTTATGGAAGACATATATAAGAAATGAGATTGTGAGTTTTCAATAATTCTGGTAAAATTCAGTAAAATCGTTCGTATTTGTCTGTGATAAACTTGCGAGATCTTCTTGAATCAGTGAGCAAGATAATATTTTTGGCAATCCCCTGAAACTTAGAGTAAGAATCAACATCCTAGTTAGTCTTGCAGCATAATTAAATTTCTTTGGCGGCTTGGAATTTTGAGAACAGCATTTTTCATCAGGCAATGGCTTTGACCCCACAAACTTCTATTGAAATCTTGTCCCTGTTAGCGTTGAGACCTCATGTTATCTCTTTGTCTCCTGAAACTTGGATACCACAGCGAGAGCCATTTTATGAAAATATTTATTAATACTCAAGAACATATTTGGAATTGCCCAAACAAACGTCATTTCCTGCGCGTGCAAATTGCGGCCTATTTACAGTAACAAAACTTGACGCCACCTAGAGAGATTGTTGAGCGCAGAAATATTTAAAATTCGACGCCAAGGAAAAATACTCTCATGTGATAACTGACGAATAAAGTTCTAAACTCGGTTTTAATTAGTGAGCGAAGATAACTTAAAAAAGAAAGTCGTTGTTCAGTTGCATGCGAGTGAATATACAGACGACGTGACACATGTGACTTGGCACAAACGCTTCGGAGCCCAATGACAATTTGATATTGAATGGCTTCACATCATCAAATATAGTTCCGTGGATGCAATTGATTACCCTGGGTGTATCTATTTAACCCAAAATTTTACCCTGGCTGCCAAATTACTCTAAGCTGCAATAGTTTGCCCCGAATTGGAAACCGTGAGCAACTTGGGCCCGAGGGCACCATCTGGAGGCAAGAAGTTAAAAAATACTAGCATTTCACATATGAACTTACGCCACATAATCAATACAAATGTAATTTTACTCCTAAAATATCGCTCTCCTCAAATTGTGAGTGTAAGGTTGTGCTGGCTACTAATAGCATAAAATCTGTGTTCAGTCTAAGGAATCCAAATACAAACCTAAGTGAAACGAGGCGATAGCGAGGAGTAAGTTTGATCTTTCACATTCTAATCACGACGTTATTCTTATTCTAGTTCACGTCCCATTGCGCATGAATTCATAAAAAGTGCATCTTATTATCTTACATTTTCCATCAAGTCGGAATATTTGCGGAGTTAATTCTACTATACGTAGAGTTGAATATGCTTGTTCCATCCCACATACAAGCAGTTGGATTGATTTGTGTCTATAAAATCTGGCGATTGACTGGTTCATAATTACAAGTCTTGTTAACTATCATAAGCACTGAGGAAACGAACGATTGCTTTCAACGTTATGTAATCTTTACTTTTCTTTCCTGGACCAAAATTTCTAGCTTGGTCGCCTCTGCTATCGTCGATTTTTCTTTCATTTCCATTTATTTATTAAGGATTGTTTAAGCATCACGTCTTTGAGCCGCACTGGAAACTTTTAATGTCAAGTTCACAGACAGTGCTAATAACAACTCAGACACAGGAGACTAATGGGAATGCTAATTTTGAAGATAAAATCAGCACATGCATAATTTTTTTGTAATTTTTCTACCAATCTATATTTTCCACGATTATAGCGTGCAAGGGATGTTAAAAACACTTTCATATTCTAATTCATATTAAAATACTCAACGTGAGACAAAAGCTAAACAAAACACCTTGGAGTCAATATATTTAAAATTGCGACGTTTCGATGTTTTCTAACATCATCCTCAAGGAAATCATTCAAAAATGTAAAAGCTTTAGTTAAAATCCTTCCAATGAAACCCCTCCAATAGAGACCATTTGAATATCTTAGAAGCCTTCTTTACTCATAAATGCAAGATTCTTTTTCCCTTAAAATTTGAATGCTGCTAAAATGAAGCAGGCTCCTCGCGAGAGGATTATTCAGCACAGACGTCTCTTTGAAACGAAAAGTTTCATGCAGTTGCCCGGACCGCGCGTCCAAACGGTCTCACCGCTGCTCAATTCCGCGAACAAAAATATCCCCGACGAACTTGCGTTTGTCCCACGCGACGAAGAAATTCGAAGTAAAATGGGACTTGCAAGCTGAATGCAAGCGAAGCAAGGAAGGAGCAATGATGCGTTGTTTATTACGTAAATGCGATGAAAACACTGTGGATTTTTATGCACTGAAATTGTTCAATAGGTATGCAAACACCAATATTATTGGAACGTGAGCCAGTTGGGGGAACGTTCTGACAATCTGACGTACGGAGTGAGGAGGTGCCGCCATTTGGTGGCGGGCTGGTGTGGCAGAGGGAGTTCGGTGTAACTGCAGAAATGAGTTGACTTGTGATTCGAATTTCTATTCTTTAGCCTGTCGCAAAATTTTATGATATTTACATGTAATGACTCAAAGGTGTTTTGTTTAGCTTCTGACTCACGATGAGTGTTTTAATTGGAATACGAATGTAGGAGTGTTTTTAACATCCCTTACACGCCATGAACTTGGAAGAGATCAAGTCAGCGATAGTAAGCTTATGAGTAAAAAATGGGATTTCGCAACAGAAAAATGGGAAGCGAAGCAAAAGACGAGGTTAGAGAAAAACAAAAAAGAAAATATGTATAACGACTGGGACTGCTCAAAAGAGCAGCAAATGAATTTTTTTTTTTCGTACAACTTTACTCGAAGATAATTATGCTCTCCTTGAGACAGTACTCTAACCCTGTTGGAGAAAGTAAGGTGTCCAGTAATCAGATCAAATTTCTCAGTGCACGCTACTTTAAGGAAGGCATCTCAGTGTCAGTGATAGGCACTTCTAGAAACAGTTTATCAGCACAGTATTTGCGTCAACCCAGTTCTCCTCTAACTACTTTACTGTGTGGTAATTGCTGACTTATGATAACGATGGGATGTTTGCGTACCGTCTGTGTGCCACCACAGATCACATACATAGCAGATAAAGCAGCCAATTAATTGGCATCCGGCGCCCTGAGAAAG
>VOMN01133711.1:0-20490 GCA_014899125.1 Orchestia grillus | reverse complement strand
GTGTGGGTGTGGGAGTGATGTGGGTGTGAGAGTGATGCGGGTGTGGGAGTGATGTGGGTGTGAGGGTAATGTGGGTGTGGGAGTGATGTGGGTGTTGAAGTGAGGGGGTGGAGGAGGGAAATGAGTAGGGAAATAATAAGGGTGCGGGAATGGGACGGGTGTTAGAGTGATGAAGGTGAGGAGTTAGAGGGAAAGTGATGTGGGTGTGATGTAGGTAGGGGAGTGATATGGATGTGAGAATGATATGGGCTTAAGGGTGATGTGAATGGAGGAGAGGTATGGATGGCTTGGGAATGATGTGGGTGGCTTAGCAATGTGGACGGGAGAGTGCAATGATTGTAGGCGTGATATGAGTATTATGGTGGGAGAGTGATGTAGATGTGGGAGAGGTATGGGTTTGAGTGCGATGTGGGTGGAGGAGTGATATGGATGGTACAAGATATGGATTTTGGGAGTGAAGTGGGTGGAGAAGTGAAATGAGTGTGGAAGTGATGTGGTGCAGGAGGAAGCTATCGTGGTTGTAGGAGTGAAGTCATGTGATGAAGGGACGAAGCGCAAGCTGAAATGTTGATCCGAGTGCAGGTCTTGCTTTAGAGTCCCTGCACACGCTGATTGCTCGACTTATATTCTACGACATTAAGTCCCCAATCCGTGTTATCAATTTATTGGATGTCCCCTAATAATCCAGCACTCGAATTATGCGTCGGAATTATTCGATCAGTGAGCAACAGCTGCAGTTGTGTTCATGCAACGTTTGTTGTAATATAGTCACCGGATTTTATCAGATAATATTTTCAAGGAGGTCTATCTTACTAAGTAATGTAAAGGGCGCTCGGCCCAACAGCTAAACTTTCTAGTCGAGTATTGCCTGCAAGAAGAGCATGCTATTTAGGAAAGGTCTCACCTGTCGATGACCTCATGTCCCCCTTGCGGATGGATAAGGATATTTTCAGACTATATTAAAAAAGTATCGGCGCCCACGTAAAGTGATCTCTCACAGGCACAGGCGCTGGCAGTTCTAGTTGCAGCGCGGCATTCAGGCGACAGAACTTTTTTTCATGGGCGACTTCAAAGGAGCGAGACTGATGGCGCCTGTTGCTCTGCGAAATGATGGCTGCAGGACGCTCCTGAGGGCAGACTTCCGTTGCTTGGAAACGCTCTGCTCTCCCGAACCCGCGCCGCGTCTCAAGCCACGACCCAACGCGCCGGGCCTCGAGATTTCCTTGTATGTCGACTTCGTCTTGTTATTGACACGGATTTCTCTGTCATGGGATATTCTACAAGCGATTACAAAAAAGGAAGTTGGCATCGATATGAAGAAATTAAATCCTCAATGCCATTAGCATGTCTGTTATTTTAGTTTATTATTTTAGTTTGAGTGCATAGAATTCTGTCAAGGGATAATCTGCTGAGATTACAAAAAAGGAAGTTGGCATTCATATGAAGAAGTTAAACCCTCAACACCATTAGCATGTCTATTATTTTAATTTATTATTTAGTTTGAGTGCGTGTAAGTGTTTTACTCATCTCTGAGTCACAGAACCTGAGCGTCAAACTTCGAATGAAATTTGATTGAGATCCACAAGACCTAACGTTCATTGCCCCTAAGACAACATTCCTAGTCGAATTTAACCTCTTAGTCAACGCAAATATTGCAAATTATTCGGTAATCGACAGAAACCTCGGTTGATGCATCAACAAATTCTCACTTAGAGGTCCCTCGGTCTGGGAGCACAGTCTAAATCAGAGATAATAGGAGCGGGGCAGAGGCTTTGTCGTCAACGCCTGTGCTCGGGTGACGACGCCAGAATTTGCGTAATGAAGGTGCGATCAAAGGAGGAAGATCTGCTCGGCTCCCTTTCAGCTCAACGCACTTCCTCTGAAACAAAGCACCTTAGGTTGCAGGACTGTGTGTAGCCAGCGTTAGGTCAGATGTTCGCGTTAGGTCAGATTGATGTTCCCGTTAGGTCAGATCCTCTAACGCGAACATCAATAGCAGGATGAACCAGGCAAAGATCAATTCAAACTATGCTCTCAACTTCTCGGGAAGATATTTTTGCAGTTAGTGGAAATTTGTGTGAGAGAAGTGCCCTCGATACTTCGGCGTACTCCTGCTGTAAAAGCCAACATTTCGTACTTTTAAGGCGCTGTTTTTCTCTCAAATCTTAGGTGAAAGCGTAATATCTACGAAATAATGCGCTAGTTATTATTTAAACCAAATTAATTATTCCTGAGCATGAATTGAAGGCAATTCAAGAAAAAAATTTTCTTTCGTCGCCCATAATGTACGTTATTTATTTTCAATGCGTCAAATTTATGAACAATTTCATTTTGCATATATCACACAGTGCAGATTACATAGTCGTATCTGGCTGCTGAGCACTTTACGCTAAAAATACAAATGGCTTAGCTAACCAATTGCTTTTCCTGAGAATAACACGGCATATGCACAGAAAAAAAAGCGTAAACATGAGTGAATTATTAAATTTGATGAGAATGTAATGACAAACCAAACCGATGTGTACACTCAAACTCTTAATGTGAAACTTTAAGTCAATGATATCAAAAATACGGCTTCTTTAAAAATGCAGCGGTACCCTGAGAAGCGTACAAATAAATAACTGCCGGAATGAACTTCCTTTCACTTACAATGTATCATTTTTTGCTTCTGATCCTGCAGAAATTTTGGAGCCTAAGGCTGCACTAAGCGATCTTGCTTGGCGCCTTAACTCTCCGCGGTACATTAACTTCGTTCGAAATGACACTTCGTTGGGCAGCGCGCAGAATACAAGTAAGGAAGTCAATAAAAGTGCTGACTCAAGCACCACGTCGTGCCCCTGCGCTAAAATAATCTCGTGCAAAGTAAAGGGGAAAAAATTCCCTGCTCGCATGTATATCTTCGTGGGAGGCTTAGTGGTCCTTGGGGAAGTGTTAAGACGCTTACTCTGTATTATATGTACGTATTTGCAGGCCAGAAAGGCCATGCTTTACTGGCATGCGGATGTTGGATCCTTATTTAATTTCAACATGAAACTAATGCATGCAACCACAGGATACCAGCGTTAACAACGAGATATGAATGCCAACACGTAATCGCAATGCTTCATCGTAAGTAAGTCATCTCAACACAGGAAACCGTACTATTATGTGAGTTATGCGGCTTGAAGAGTATCTTTTCATATCAAACGTGCTACTTTATTTTAATTATTTTAACAGCGATGGAAACTGAATGGTAGGACGAGTAAAGCCCGATTGTATTTCTTGATTACTTGCGATGAAGGTACTCTAACGAAAAACTGATACAAAAATAATACCCGTTTATTAATCAAAATTCATACAGGTCGAACGTAATCAATGACCGTGGTGAACAAATTTCCATAAGAAAATCTGTCAACAAGAGCTAGATTTTTTGAGCTCTCATATTGGTTCTTCTGTTGAAATTTTAGCTAATTGTAATCGGCTACGCTTCTGTGAATCATAAAATTAGCTACCCAAAACGCAAACTGCTCGGTACGTGTCTGATATTAGAAGCCCATTTACTGCTAATTAAATCCAAAGAGGATTACACTGGGTCCATTACCTGCCTTCCCAACATAATGCATCACGATGCAGCCGTCATGTACATCGCCAGGAATATGGCAACGCGGTGCCCACCCATGAATAATGGCAACAACCCGCTGTTGCCATTCGTGAGCGCTGACCACAAAGCGTGCTCGCATATCCTCTCGGTGCCTCAGTTTTTGGATAACTTTTTTATTCAGTGGCGTATGCCAAAACTCCTGTTCTGTCCCATCAACTCCAGTCTCATGTTTCTGACGTATATCCAATGTATATTTATCTTTTTACGGAGTATCGTCAGATATACGGTGAACATAGTACCTCATCAACTCAAACTTTAATTGGCTTTAATTTAACAGATTTTAATTACTCGAGTACTTTTGTAGAAGTGATACAAAAAGGATTTGTGGACATTTTTTATCAGAGCTTCGACCCGAAAATACGGTCACAGCCGTCGCTCAGCTCTGATGAGGTAGAACTGACTTCTACCGAATCCCTGTTTCAATATCAGTCTTGGGAAGTCAATAAGTCGGATAATGAAGTTGTTATGAGCTCTCCAGGTGCTCGTGCCATAGATCTCTCGAAATAAAAAGTTTATGTAGCATAAACCCGAGCCGCGAGCGCACAGCTGTACTGCAGGCAGTGAGATTTTCTGGTCAGATTCTTCCCGGCCATGCAAGCAGTGAGATTTTCTGGTCAGATTTTTCCCGGCCATGCAGGCAGTGAGATTTTCTGGTCAGATTCTTACCACTCATGAAAGAAAATGAGTTGTACACATTAGCGTTTGCATGAAATGTCATTCAGGAGACGCACGTTTTCAGGTATACGCAAATCTCAAGTAAAGATTGCACGTCATATTCACTGAAGCAACAGGATGATAAACTTTTCCTGTTTGCATAACATCTGAGCGTTGAGTGCTACAGAGAGAGAACACTATGCGGGCTTTCAGCTGGTAGATGAGAGGTCTGCAGTTTTTTCTGATATTCTCGTGAAAACTCAAAAAGCGTCGGCTTCCGAAAAGAAACGATCCGTTCACCAAAGAAATTTCAAGACGACAAGGAAGTAAAAGATAACAAACAGCCTTCTTCACAAAACAGATGTCAATTCTTTGATCTGAGAGTCTTGTGAGTGCTACCGTAGTTAGTATTCAAAATGAAATTAATTCTGTTAGAGGAAAAACTAATTCATCAAGTCGCTCTGAATTTTCATCGAAAAATAAATTCCTGCGCCTATTCATATCACATTGATGCGCTGAGATGACAGCTTGTAGGAGCAGCGTGAAATGCTCATCTTTTATGAAGCCTAATACCCTTCAAATTTTGTCAATACTTGATTTGATGCTAGACTCAAAATGGTGCGGGTGCATTACTTTTTTGTGTTTGGTGGCAGAAGTTATGGGCAGCACCTCACGAGTGTCGAATAATTAATCAGTACTGAACGGTGCACTGAACGGTGTACTGAACGGTGCACTGAACGGTGCACTGAACAGTGTACTGAACAGTGCACTTCTTACCTATTTTAGAAATAAAACAGGCAATAGGAAGTATTGCTGTCATGATGTAGGTATAGGTACAAGATGAGCTTACAGAAATAGTGGGAAATCTTTGAATATGGTTCTGGCCTTCCTGCCCAGAGCATACAGGAGTGCTACCTTACAGGTGATAGATTACATTGACAACATATTTTTTAGACTAATCAAATGGCCTAGTCGACCACAAGTTCTCTAAAATTTATTTTCATAGGCAATCTTCATTACGAAACGTTCAAATATGCTGTCATCGACCTAGAGAAATGTATGATCTCTTCATGAGTCCTTAAGGACAAATTTTCATGTTGGCTGCTGCAGTGACTAAGTCAATGATCAGTGTTTTGTGATCCCAGATCAACACAGAAAAAAACATTATTAAGCTGTTCATAGTCCTAACCTGTTTCAAATATTCACTGACGCTAGCTGCGACTGTAGACAACCACTGCGAAGGACTTCAAACTAAAAGGTCTGATCGGAATTGTTCATAAAATGTCTTAAGCTTGTAACAATAGTCACTCATTTTTTCCGGGGAAATATAAGAAGTTACGAATTATGAAGACTTGCATAATTGATTTACGTACGTGCGCTCACACACGACTCCAGTGACGTCAGACGCGGCGCGTGAAGTGAATAATTATTTCGAACAAAACGTAAATAATTTCACAAGCTTTTTTCGCAATGACGAGACTCAAGTCGGAGCTTCGTCGGAGTTGATGATGATTTTGTGCGGCAAGTTGTAAGTTTTTAAAATGATTCGGCTTCAATATCACTAAAAATTAGTATCGCTACGGTTTAGTTGTGATTGAATTAGAAGTCAAAATCGTCAGTAGTTTACAGTCGATGCTGAAATTTTTAAGTCATTTTCCAGGGTGCAAATGCTTATCCGTTTTGACAATCATATTTATATGATCTCTTCTGAATTCCAGTCTTTATTTTGGAGGAAATATTTATAGAACCTCTTTTGAATTCTAGAACTAGTTTTGGAGGTAACATTTGTATGACTTCTTTTGAATTGTTGAACTAATTTTAGAGATAATATTTACTTTATCTCATATGAATTTTAGTACTAATTTTGAAGATAATATTCATATTACCTCTTCTAAATTCTATCCCGAATTTTCTAACGCACATTTTGGTTGCTTCTTTCTTTGAGTGCGTGAAAATAACCGGCTTTTCATTTCAAATTTCAGTACTTACACCCATTATTAACCAATGAAACTTACTCTTTGTACTCGATGCTCAAACACTCCTAACTGATGCTTCAATTTCTTGAACATTTATTATAGAATGAGCGTCGTCGTCCCTTGCGTATATCACATTAGATTGTTCATCTCCCTTGCCACCTGCATCGTGAAATAATACTAAGCGAATTACTTCCTGCACCGCCTTTTGTCAGTCCTCCATCCCAGTGCACCACACCCGCGTCCTGCACCAAATGAGACGCGATTGCTGCAACACACGTACACACATTAGCCGAAAGTGAGAGGGAACCATTGGCCCGGCTGCTCAGCTACGCAATTCTCTCTTATGAGAGCTGAGTGGGCCGCTGGAATGTAAATCGTGGATACCAACAAAACTTGGTGGTTTTCCCCTCAGTTTTGGCGGTTTTCCCCTGAGTTTTGGCGAGTATTTTTCCTCGAGTTTCTCGTAAACCTTGCACGCGACGCTGGCGACTAGCGAGTATGTCACTCGATCGTGTGCAGGTTTTCAGACGTAGGCCTCAGCCTTGCTTATTTTTACGTCATGAACGTCTCGTAAACCTAGCTGATGACATGAATAATGTGAGCAAGGGAAAGAAAACATGCGAGGTAAGCTGTGTTCAGAGGTAAAGTGTGGATGTGCGGGAGGCAATGCGTTTGAGGGGGCGTTGCTGCCATGGCAAGTCTCAGAATAATCGTGATTACCTGGTACTGAGATGCGAATACTGTTTTGGTGAATGAATATAATGAGGTCTGTAGGATAAGAAGTAGTAAAAACCTTTCTTTGTAGTCAATAAATGAGACTGCAAATAGTTAAGGATCGATTGAGGTTATATATGCAAGCTTTTGAAAACAATTCTTATTTTTATCATAAAAAACAATAGATTCGTAATTTTTTCTTGAAGTAAAAACATAAACATCAGAAAACATTTGCAATACTTTGAAAATTGATAGAGTCGGCAGGTTCAACACAAATCACTTTTCGCCCGCATTCTCTGATACAGTTTTCATTACCATTCACCGGTCTGGAAAAAAGAAACTCATTAATTCCAACCAAGCAGACACACCATACATCGTTCAGTTTGCAATGCCTTATCTTATGACTAGTGACGTGTGAGCGAGGTCCCGAAGGTGAAACTTATAAACTTCTTTTTCCAACTAAAGCACTCTGCGGTTCCGTCAAAAATTCGGCTGCCTCAACCGGGACTCGAACCCTGACTTCCCAGCTGTGAGCCTAACACGTTCCCAGTCCACAATGGAAGCCCCTGAGGGATCTCATAAACTGCATGACTCACAAAAAGTTAAATCATTTTCACAAAACCATAAAACAGTGTTAAGGCACGTTAGTGTTAACATTTCTAAGCGTGATGACGTCACCATCCTGCGGACGTGGTAATTGAACAATTTCACGAAAACACTTCTATCGTCAGGCGACCTCCTCCACCTCGTCTCACGGGGCTGAGCTATTTTCCGCTTGCCTTTAGTGTGGGAGCGCAATTGATTTGGCATGAAAACTTTTCACCGTCCGCCCACAATACATAAATAATTTTTGCGCGATATTTATGACGTTGCGGTTAATTCTACGCGAAATAAGTTCCTGAGCGATTGATATGAGGGAAAATTTCTACAAAGTGCTGAAAAATCCCACAGGTTGGTGGTGTGGGTGAACAAATTTCCAAAATTTTCGCAAGTTGAAAGTTTCCGCAAGTTGACAATTCCTTAAATCACAGCAGAAATCCAAAATCCCTGTAAGTTTCTAAACTTTTCCTAGGTTAACAAAGCACTCTCAGGTTACTCAAATTCTCACAAGATGCCAAAATTTCTTCAATACGCCGAAATTCTGAACGATGACCAGGGCACCTACACCGAAGTCGTCGAGTAGGAACTGGATTGAAAAAAATCCAGCGGTACGTCGGAATGTAATTAACAGCCCGTATCAAACCGCATTATTTTCTTGAATTCACTGAATAGCGTTATACCCTCGCACATCTTGACCGATGAGAAAAATACGAACCAGAAGCTCATAGTAATAGGTCTCTCATCTTGTTTCTCCAACTTGCTTGCAAGATCTTTCATTTTAGCGTTAATGATTTCTTCTGAAAGACATGCATCGCAAGATTAAAATGTTGGAAACAGAGTATCAAGGGATCGAAGAAGTTACCTAACAAATGAGAGGCCTCGTTGTACACTCATAAAAATCTAGACACACCTGGGTGAATCAAGTTTCACTCGTCAGCGCAGTACTGAGGCGGAATGCTTCATTTTATGGTATTCGTAACTGCGTGACCTTATGATGAGTACGTACTTCGATTGAAATCTCTGTAATAAAAAGTCATTGCAGCTTAATAGTCTGGTGAATGTGCATTCGTGCTTTTCTCGCGTGTGTGACTGATATTGACGCAAAGAACTAGCAGTGACTTGTTATGTCACGCTAGATCGCTCGTGTTAAGGAAGCTTTAAAATTCTTGTTTTGTTTAATTTATTTATTTATTTTCATTTTACCCATAGAATTAATGGTCGGGGGATGAGATTGAGTTAAATTTGCGTTTAAAATGCCGTAGACTTTCTCTAGGTATGCCACTACAGCATATTCAATGTGCCATATGACTTTGAAAAAGTCTGTCAACAATATTTACTACATAAATTAAAGAGTTCATTTAATGAAAAGCTATGGAACAAAAAATGAATATTATTTTATTTCAGTGAGACACGAAACTCAGTATGTAAAAAATAAGAAAACCAAATGCAATCGAAAGATCAGTAGCAACGCTTCTACTGATATGTGAGGTGATGCGTGGAGAACCGAGTAAAATGTTTTTTAGAGTGCTAAAATTGTCTAAATTCTTCAGTTACTTAGAAACCTGTGGAGCCTCAGGGCCTCAGGGTTTGATCAATGTGGAAGGTTGAGCCTACAATGTTTAAGATGAAATTTCCGTAATTGAATAAATTTGCTGGTGCTAAACATACATGAATAAGAATAATTAATAAGCCATTGTAACACAAAAGATTTCTCCATTCTTGGAATATGCTTAATTAATCTATCAACAATGGCTCCATTTGAAACGTTAGTAAGGTTCTTCCGATAACTTTCCTATTTAAAATTGCAAGGTCACGTTTGCCCACACGGTAAAACTGAACCTCGAGGAATACTCACAAACATCAAGAAGGTCACAAGATAGGCTTCTCACTCGGGTAGAATGCAATACAGCAACAACCATCAAATATATTTAAGTTAAATCATTAACTTCCAGCAGCCAAAATTCACTTTCTTTCCTTGTTTCTAACGGCAATAATTTTTATGCATGTACTTCACTCAAACTCTTGTGTAACAGAAAACAGCATTTACCATAATGAAGTCCAAACTCCATACGATGCTAAAAAAAGTATATTATTTGAAAAATAACTCACAGTTTCCAGAAATTGCTTGATGAGATTGTTGAGGAAAATTTGATGATGAGAACACAACTTGAATCTGTTGTTAAACATCGATTTCTTCCATTAATGATGTCTCTGAAGCGTATTTTCACCAACTTATTCATTCGAGGCCTCCCTTGATGCAAGTTTCAACTAACGTTAAAAAAAATGAAAGTAGCGGTGGTCCCTTACCGCTGAGCCTCGATGGCACTCCGTCTTT
Organism: Orchestia grillus; assembly: GCA_014899125.1. Classification (NCBI taxonomy): domain Eukaryota; kingdom Metazoa; phylum Arthropoda; class Malacostraca; order Amphipoda; family Talitridae; genus Orchestia; species Orchestia grillus. Next base: position 10,571 of record VOMN01133711.1, on the reverse strand, counting down.
CCTGAAGCCGACGCGTCGCTGGAGGGTCGTTCATTAGACAAGTGTTCATTAAACAAGTTAAAAGAGAGGCCCTGGCGGGCACGAGATCTTAAGCATCAGTTGACCAAACCGATGTGTGAGTCTAAGCTGGTAGCAGTGTCAGACCAGTGCTGTGAGTACAGGTCGGCTCTAACCTCGTACATGATCGGATGTAGGCCACTCTTGAATTAGAGCTGCAGGAAATGTCGAACTAGTGCCGAGAGGGCTTTTTTATAAAATTTATTTCAAAAAGAAATACCTGTTTGCTGCAAGCTCTTAAGGTGCACTCAAGAAGCCTTCAGTATTCGTACTATAGGAGTTGAAATAGAATGTTAACCTTGGTCGGCTGAGATTAGTCGCTGGTTGAGGAAATGTTTCAGTCTACATTGGCCTTTCTCAATGAATTTGAAATGTTGATGCTGACAGAGAGAGGTGGATATCAGTTCTTTTAGAGGTACACGCTGCGACCTCTTGGCTCTTGATGAGTTGATGTGAGGTGCACAAGGCCAGCGTACTTCAATACCTGTTGAAACGGTTTCGCTAATAATTTAAATACAGTTGAAATACATCGATTTCTAAAAAATATAACTTTTAAAATGAAAATGTTAACCCAATAAGGACCACTTTTGTATACGAATGTTTTGGTAAATAGATATTACATCATCAGCGATGGAAAAAGGAAATGTTTTATAATATTCATTCATTTAAAATAAATACAACGGAAAATATTTTTCCTCTAAGGCTTGAAGTTTAATTTTCAGATGTCACATGCAATGCATAAATTATAAAGCATCATATATACACAATTAAACTCCTCCAATACGCCCCTGAAAGAAACATTTCTTTTGAAAAATAAAGTCAAAACTAGCCTTCTCCTTCAGAAATAGCGGAAGAAATGCATGATAAATCCGTAAAATTTAAGAAAGCTCCTTGAAATCCAGCACATTTTACTCTCCATTTACTGGCGTCGCATCTAGAAAATTCGGTGCTCATTCGTCCTGAAACCTCGGCGGCCCCAGCATTTAATACACACCTTCATTTCTTCAAGAAAGTTGGCTTCGGATGAGCCTGGCCTCCATTAAAGTCGTGTCAAAGGAATCTCACGAAATTTTAGAGCGAGGAACCCGCTTGAAGATGTCCAATATCCGCACCCTGTCTCCGGAGAAAAGATGCCCTGAGGAGGGTGTTATGAAAGGTCTTCAGAAGGACACGTTTTTATCTGTCGCCGTGGACAGCATCAGATATCTGAGTTATTGAAGTCGTCCTAACGCTGGCAAGAGGCCTGGAGTGAGCTCACCAGAGCTTAGGTGAAGATGTTCGAGTCCCTCAGTGCTTAGAATTGCAGAAAGCGCTGACGCCTGCACGATATTGTTAGCAGGAATGGCATTATGGGCCGGAGCGAGTGAACTGGGACATATTCTCCAGCTACAAAATTCCCCAGAATAATCTGCCCTTCAACAGCTTCCATGAAGGCAATAAACTTCAGCATGACCTCACTACAGGTCTCCGACTTTGGGGAGATCGTCAACCTTAACTCGGAAAGGAAATGTAATAAAATTCTCTATTGAAGTCTCTTATATAAATCTTTGCATTTTAGATCTACTGGGAGCACAGTATGATATACACTGTAGAAAGACCCAGTTCATAGTACAGTGTACACAGTAAACAGACGACGTTACACTGGGTACATTTAACAGGGGGCAGTACACTGCACACAGTTAACTGTACAGTGCACTGTGGAGTGTTAACAGGGAGCACAGTTGGCAGAGGGCAGCGCGCTGTACACAGTAAACAGAGGGCAGTACACTGTACACAGTGCGTAGAAGGCAGTACATGCAATGGTATATAGTTTTTAATTATTGCTTTAAAAATAAAATAATTATTTAGGATTTACAGTTATTTTCTGAACCCCTTGTATATACTGCAAAAACTCTGATCACCTCGGTTGTTTTCTTGTTTGTAACTGTGCACTTTCTTCAGTAATAACATAAGGCAGAGATTGAACACTCATCTCTCAGGAATTATTAGGTCTCCAACTAAGTTCCAGAGCCTGAGCCATACGAACAAAAGAAAATTTTCCTACCAAAAACTTGGGTTTTGGGTCCATTTTGAACAGAATTTTCTTGCGCACCGTATATTGTTTGCACTTGTTTCTCCAGCAATGCAACGCTTGTCCAAATTTTTGGCTTAGTTCGAAAACTCAGTCTTAGACCGAAAAATAAGAGTTTTCCATCGTATCATGGTATCTATTCATTGGACTAAAGTGAAGCCAATCAGAGGGCAGTACTGTGTACTGCCCTCTGAATGAATTACTTTCTTTGGCTTTGATATTTGTCATGAAATTTCACTATAAACTAATACACAGTTGTTGCTTACTTGCTTGGTTGATCCGCCTTTTTGTCAAGCTCTTACGGATTTAGATTTGAGAAAATTTCCAGGCCCGTTTTCCTAAATTGATAGCAGGACTCAGATAGTCAGTCCGTATCAGTGATTCTGAAAATAGCATTATTTTTTGTCAGAGTTGTCGTAAATATGAGGGCATGTTAAGAATTCAGCATCATTTGTCCTGCCATTTTTGGCGGGGTGCGTCTACTAGCAAAAAAGAATAATTAGAGGCTCGGGCGGAATTTTAATATAGTGACCCAATGTGCTAAAGGTGTCCTAGTTGTACTTAAAAATGCAAAACCGTACGCAGGCTAACCTTGAAAACCTAAGACAATATCGAAGTGTTCTGCGCACCCGCGACGCCGGCACACAGCCCCACCGCCAGGCGCAGGAGGCGTCTCTGCGGTCCATGTTTTTGAGCTGAAGTCTTGCCTGAACTTGGCCTTTGGGTCCGCACTCCGGCCTCACTCGCTGGCTCTGTCAAATGCACCCTCACCGACTTTGTGCTCGCTGACTTTGAAGAATACACTATTTCTCGTTAACTCTAAGGAATACACTATTTCTCGCTAACTCTAAGGAATACACTATTTCTTCCTAACTCTAAAGAATATACTATGTCTCACTAATTCTAAGGAATACACTATTTCTCGTTAGCTCTAAGGAATACACTAATTCTCGTTAACTATAAGGAATACACTATTTCTCGTTAACTTTAAGAAATACACTATTTCTCGCTAACTCTAAAGAACACTCTATTTCTCACTAACTCTCAGGAATATACTGTTTGTCAACGACTTCAAAATACAATATTTCTCACTGACTCAGTCAAGGACTCCCGAGCAACTCAATTTGAGTGAGAGGAGTGGTAGCCAGAGTCCGTGACTCTGTTTTAGACTTGAAATTTCCTGAGTCCACGAGGAGCTCGAGGCGAGCTCTCTTCTCTACGAAAGATGACCAATGCCAATTCGCCTCAAGATGTAAAGGTTGCCCTCTGATTTCATTGACGGTTTTTGGATTCGGATAACCCTAAATGCTACCAAACGTTACATCTAAAAAAGTTTCCATTTAGTATGACAACATGCTACATAACTTATATTTTCCACCCCTGGAGACCACACTATTCCTCAGACGCTCTTTTCAACCCGTCCACAGGTCACGTTGTCTTTCTGACTCTTCTCCCAAGCACTCTACAGGCAACACAGCCCCTATACAAGCCACACAACCCCTCTACAGGCCACACAGCCCCTCTACAGGCCACACAACCCCTCTACAGGCGACACAACCCCTCTACAGGCGACACAACCCCTCTACAGGCCACACAACCCCTCTACAGGCCACACAACTCCTCTACAGACCCCATAACCCCTCTACAGGCGACACAACCCCTCTACAGGCCACACAGCCCCTCCACAGGCCACACAACCCCTCTACAGGCCACACAACCCCTCTACAGGCCACACAACCCCTCTACAGGCCACACAACCCCTCTACAGGCCACACAACCCCTCTACAGGCCACACAACCCCTCTACAGGCCACACAACCCCTCTACAGGCCACACAACCCCTCTACAGGCCACACAACCCCTCTACAGGCCACACAACCCCTCTACAGGCCACACAACCCCTCTACAGGCCACACAACCCCTCTACAGGCCACACAACCCCTCTACAGGCCACACAACCCCTCTACAGGCCACACAACCCCTCTACAGGCCACACAACCCCTCTACAGGCCACACAACCCCTCTACAGGCCACACAACCCCTCTACAGGCCACACAACCCCTCTACAGGCCACACAACCCCTCTACAGACCCCATAACCTCTCTGCCCTCCACTCTCCCTGAATCTCTTCATTCTAAGAAGCTCCTGGCGCACAAGTGGAAAATTCAATAATGTGCGCCTCGAGTCTCTACAGCTTCCCTTGACAGCTAAGCCTGTTACACCCAACTGAACAATTATTCTAAAGACCCTTCTTCAAACCCCATCCCTAATAAACCTGCTACTTGCGCATATTCAGCTCGAGGCTGAGCCAATCATCACCTCCTCCACACTCCACTCCAGGCTCGGCTGGGCGCGCACTCTTTTCTTGGCTCAGCCGGCCTCAAACTTTACTGAGCGCTCATTGGTCCACTGGGATCCCCAGTTACTGCCGGATTACCAGCTCATCCCAGCGAGGCTCTCTCATTGGCCAGCATAGCTTTGCGGGGTTGTTCACCTCTGCGGGCGTCAGTGGCTCTCACTGAGCGTCAGGGGTTTCCAGTGGGTGCAAAGGGCTCCACTGGGTATCAGAAGCTCCCACTGAAAGTGATAGCCTGTCACTGATTGTCAGACGCTCCCGCTGTGTATGAGAGGCCCCCGCTGAGTTTCAGAGGCTCCCACTGAGTCTCAAAGGCTCTTGTTCAGTATCAAATGCTTCCACTGAGTATCTGAAGCTCTTGATGAGTATCAAACGCTCCCACTGAGCGTCAGAGGATCCCGCTGAGTATCAAAGGCTCCCAATGAGTGTCAGAGGCTTCAGTAGCGGATCAGTGGAAAACAGTAGCTTTCAGTGGAAAACAGTAGCTTTTTTTGAAAGTAGGAGTCAGGGCAGTCATGAGTGGTCTCTGGAAAAGAGAGAATATAAGATCATTCTATCTAATGTTAACAGGTGTGAGGTAGTGCCAACAGGTGTGAGGTGGAGTTAACGGGTGTGAGGTAGTGCCAACAGGTGTGAGGTAGAGCTAACAGGTGTGAAGGGGAGTTAACGTGTGTGAAGTGCTGTTAACAGGTGCGGGATCGTTAATGGGTGAGGGATAGTATTAGCAGGGGTAATGTATTAACAAGCTTTATATGGAACTAAAAGATGTGGAATTTTAATTTTTAAAGCGGACCAGAAAAATGATGCCACAGCGGTATGGCCGCAGGCAATGAAGAAAAACGCTAGNTGTTGCCTAAACTTCCGGAAGTCTCAACTTAAGTCAGCTGTTCTCCTTGTTTTCCTTCTTTTCCTCAATCATCTTCTCTTCGTTTCCTCCTTTTTCTTTTTTTTCTCGTTTTCTATTTTTGCACAGACTCTGGCAGTTGCTGTAGCTCAGTTTTACGAAAACAAGCTCATGGAAAAATGTTATGATGCATTTTTTGCACTTCAAAGAACCGTGATGAAATGTGCCATTGATGTGAGCCTGTAATCCAATCTGGGAGACGAAAGCTATCGTTAATAGAAGATTTTAATCCAATGTAAAAGTGTAAAGCACGATGCACAAATTTGGTGCTCGAGATCGTTTTGGGAATTGAGTTCCTGTCCTGCGAGTGTGGTCGAACAAAACCATTAAATGCCTGCTCAAGAAATTCCTATTTAACTTTAAGATTCAATGGCCCAAAATACACAACGTAGTCTGACGTCCACGGAACCTTCAGGCATCACAGTTGAATTTGTTCATGTCTTGAAATTTTAAAAATCTTTTGGTTTGGTAAATCAAAGTTGGTTTCCAAAGGCACAGAAGATTGAGAAGTGAAAATCTAATTTTCTTGAACAACAGCTACGCTTCTGTGCTTCAAATTCGACGGTCGCAAATGTCTCGAGTGGACTTAGCCTGCGAATGCACTGCTTGAGAACTGTCTCAATGGAGGATTCTATCAATGAAAATTGAACTCTGTACTTTCGTTTTGTGCTTTCTTTGGAAGAATACCCTACGCTTGGCTTTCGAATAATTGTAGAAGTATTTTATCACCAACATGGGTACGGGTTCTCATAAAATTCTTCAAATTTGCTCAAGTTTCCACCACAAAATAAAGACCAAAGCGTCTGTGTCATGTTTTTATCATTTTATGTTATTACTGACAAGCCTATTTATGTTTATTTTCAATAATATTCGATCATTATCGTGGGAATTTTCCCACGAAGTGTGAAGTGTTACGAAGATTAGTGCATGCATGAAACATGAGTGCATGCATAAAACATGAGTGCATGCATGAAACATGAGTGTATGTATGAAACATGAGCGCTTGCATAAAACATGAGTGCATTCATAAAACATGAGTGCATGCGTGAAATATGAGTGCACGCATGAAACATGAGTGCATGCATGAAACATGAGTGCATGCATGAAACATGAGTGCATGTATGAAACATGAGGGCATGCGTGAAATATGAGTGCATGCATGAAACACGAGTGCATGCGTGAAACACGAGTGCAGGCATAAAACATGAGTGCACGCATGAAACATGAACATTTCTATGCATGAGTGCATTCATAGTAATGTTTCCATCACTTTCAATCTCTGGATTTTCATGAAGAAAGCTTCCATCGAGATTCGGATAAGCGTTCACTGAGAGTTTCCATTAAACACGACGTACCCCCTCTTTCCTACTAAAATGTAAGTGCATCATTGCACGTAACATCTTGGACAAGTACAGGCACCTCAAACCTCTTAAATCAGGCAGCTGAGAGACCATGAAGCCTATCGGACCAATCATTTCCACTGTTCCTATCCGTAGCGTCAACAGCAGCTGCACCTCCTCCATTCCGTACGGCTCCTTTTTGATAATTTCAGGAACAGCTACCTGGTGCACAGGCTTGGATTGAAAAATGATGCCGGATTGTAAGTGTTGGAGAATGACAAAATTCCAGATTTGACATTTACAACCTGTAATTGGATTTTTTACACGCACCTACTCCCGATAGCAGCCTCTTAACTTGTGACTACAGTCAAATGATAAATCTACCGAGATAGGTCGATTGAAGTCATTAGACGAGATATTTGCTAGGATACGCGCTTCTTTTCCCCCACGACGTCGTCAGCAGGTGCTGTCGTTGTCTAGCTGGAAATGCAGAGGTTTTGAGGCACCCGCCGGGAAGTGTTGTCCCGAGCCAAGAATTTAGCACGTCGACGGCAGCACTGCGATTGACAAGCGCAGAAGAGCTCTCAGTGAAGCGTCGTGTTAGCATTCAAACTGGAGGTGTCAGATTCAAAACTTCCAGAGTGTGTTTTTTGAAACATTTTTCAACGAAGAACAGAGCGAGCGCTCCGTGTTTTTCGCCTGAGAGGAAACCAAAAGGAATTTTAGCTGCAAATGCGCGGCCTTGAAGCCTAGAACGGAAGCGGCGGTGCCTAAGCGAATGCAGGGAAATGAAGTTTTACTCTTCTCAGCTTTTTTCAGGTTTCCTTCATACAGAATACACACACTTCAAAGTTTGTTTATTTTCTAAGATTTGAATTCGTGTAAGTAGACATTACATTTCAAAATTAAAATAAATAAAATTAAAATTAAAATGAAACAAAAATAATAACATAAAAATTTTAATAAAAACTTAAAAAACAATGGATCATAACTTGCCTTGGAACTTGGATGGTATCAATCAACCAGCGCTGCGTAATGGTTTGCCAGTGCGCTGCCACTCATTTTATTTGCGTTTACAGAAACCCTCCTGTTGGAATTTTTTAAATAGATAAATACCGTTAATCCGAGTTAAAAGGGGCAAAAATTATAAAAACAAGTCTAATATCACAACACGAAAGTTTCACTGAATGATAATTCGGGGCCCATTATGAAACAGACTAGGTATAAGCATTCAAACGATGCAAACACGACAGCAGGAGGCAACCTCTCATGTTGAATGTATTAACATTAGAACACCCGTAATCCGTTGAATCACTGTTGATAATTCATATTAAAAGGTTGTCTCCAGGCCTCCAGGTTGTTTGGCAAAAGGTATATAGAAAAGGAGCGCAATACTCGTATTAGTCACAACTCGTGCGACAACTTGGCTTAATTTCCATATAATTTATGAAGCAAACTCCGCTTCCAGAACTCGAACAAATATTTCAGACTGCTAGTTGTACATACAGTAGACTTTCTTCTTACACTTTCATTACACCTTCCTTTCTTGCATTGTAATAGGCCAATTCACAGGATGTAAGCGGCTGATTCAAGAACGATCTAGATTACCTTAAAACTTCATGTTTCGATAATTTCCTATCGTTGGTGTACTTCATATAGCACTACGCAGTACAGTTTTCCTCGATTCCCGGATTCCTTCATAAGGCTGACTTTTTTTTCTTGAGAGAATCACATATAAGAGTGCATTACTGCAACTGGCTATTCCATGTGTACGACTACAATGCAACTCTACTCTGTGCTGTGATGTACTGTGAACGCAATACGTGCACCTCTCTATGCCCTGCGCCTTCGTTTCGCATTATTTCTCCACATCCGAAGGCGACAGAACTGGTGATGCTCCTCCTCTCGTTCCCAGGAGCGATTGGCTCACCCAGACGCGGGGACCTCTGAGCCTTCACAGACTTCGAGCTGCCAGAAGTCAGTTCGTCCTTCCATGTCCACTGCAGCCGCAAGACTTAAAACCTGTCATTGCTCCAGCAATGATGACTTGCAGTCCAGCATGACGTAGCTGTAACTTGTGTGCTGGAAATAAACCTCGAACATCCCTCCATACGAAATGAATTTTCTTTTTAACTTAGATAAATATTTTTTTCACAAACGCCAGTTCTTAGATGCACTACGATTATACACACTGAATGTATACAGAACGCCTCGTTGAAAAACAAATTCATCAACAATCATTACGTTTTGTAGTTATTGTTACTTCGAACTTCAATTAAAGGGATATTTGAACAAGCATTTTAAACCCTTATAGGGACATGGAGGTCCCCATGGTCTTCAAAGTGTGAAGGCCACACTGTGCTGTGCGGGTTCAAAACTCGAAACAAAAACTGGGCACCGGAACTCCGCACGTTGTGCACCTCTCACCCTCACCACGCAGTTTGTGTGGTAAACTAAAACTGTCACTGGGGCCACAGTGTTCTCCCAGCTCTCCCAGCCCACCCTCACCACGCAGTTTGTGTGGTAAACTAAGGCTGTCATTGGTGCCACTGCTTTCTCCCAGCTTTAATTTGTAATCTTCGTTCGGGTCTGTTTCTGCCACTCTCTTTAGGCTTAATCATGGCCCCATCACTAGGTTTGATTAGCCGGCTACGTTGGTCTTTCATTCAAAAAGCTTCTTAACGCGTGCGAGAAAATTAGACGCTGCTTAGTGTTCAAATGAGACGCTACTAGCCTTTACTTCATAACAATAATCGGGTTTGATTAAAACCCTTAATTAAGTATCGTTGTATTGAGAGCATTTTTTGACCTTCATTGAAGCGCTTTCGTATCTTCCGATTGAAGTCCACTAAGAAGTTATCTTTTAGTTTGATTGAGTCCTATTATTAAAGTAAAATGAGACGCTAGTTTAATTTAAATTGAAAGGATATTTTTCCGTTCAATTCAGACGTCATTATGAGAGTCAAGTAAGACGTTATCTTCACAGTCAATTGAGATGCTCTCCATGTATTTATCCGTAAATTTAGTCCTGAAATTATTCTCGTATATAAGCTACAGTGCGCTGCCCAGAGGAGACTACCATTTCAGTCCTCAGATCTTGATTTCTAGCAGCAACGCGACATGAGCGCAGAGCGTCTTGGCACAAGCCGTCGACCCCAAAAAAAATTCACCTAAAATTCCCCATGCTTTCCCACCACAAGAAATCAACACCCACGGCGTCAATGTTTCGAAAAGATATTTTTTGTGAGTAATTGAGTTGGAGAACAGCAGAATTTGTTGTTGCAGGAACTTAACTTGTAATGTATAACTTTACCTGATTTCCGCTGAGTCTCAAAACATGTAAAAGCAAAACTCAGGTTAGCGAAATTTTGCCATCTTTTCAGAGCACATTTTCACTTTCGTTCAACATGAGCCTCCCGCTCGTCTCCAGCAACGCTGGCAAAAATTCCTCACTACTGTAACAAAAGAGGAAATCTTCTTTAATTCGATCTAAGCGAAATCTACTGCGAGACATTTTAGTTTCCCATAAACTGCTTTATTCCGCTGGAGAAAAAACGGTACGAAAAGTAACGAATGGGATAAAAAACCAAAGATACAGCAGGAGAACAATCATTTATCAAGGAGGTGTCCACTCACAAAACAAACTACCCACCCTACACCATTAAGCTTGTGGGACATGCAGTGGAAATTTGCACTCATCAGAGCAAGCAATCCTAGAAATACTTTTCTTCAGAAGATGTACGCTTTGTCATCTGTTTCGGGCACGTCTTCTGTGTTTCTTTTACTCAAAATTAACTGAGAGCTCCTTGGATACCTTGGAGATGTTTGGGCCTTCACGCCCGGG
>VOMN01133707.1:49036-128374 GCA_014899125.1 Orchestia grillus | reverse complement strand
AGCGGCCGCTACATTTCAAAGTAGCGCTGCCCAGCTCTGGTGCTGTATATCAAGTGCCAATACTGAATAATTTTTTAGTTGAGTAATTTTAGCTAGCTGCTTTGCTCTTGTTGAAAAAGCGATAATCATCGTAACATTGAGGAGTTGGAGTCAGGAGTTTGTTTCCAGAAATCTTGCAAGTCAGAATTTTTGCAATACAATAAGTCAGAGTCAGACCTCAAACCTTTGGAATCTACAGCTCTGATGGTATCACACCAAGAGTTCTTAATTTGTCAGTAATCGCTAAAGTTAAACTGAAGAGTCTAATTCTCCTAGGGGACATCAACTCAAAGACAAAAAGTGAATCTGAAGACTTCAGCACAATCTCAAATGGGTGAGAAGAATATTAATTGCCTACTGCTTTAGGAAACTTAGGAATAGGTCTTTCTGTCTAAAGGCCATTGCATTGCTTTCATTGGTTTAGAATTGGGTATAAAATTATTTTATGCTAAAGGCTCCAGAAAAGTTAAATATGGCAGCTCTGGCTCTATAACCCTGCTTCAAGCTTAATTCTATATAAACAAATTATTATTAGTTATTAGTTAATTAGTTCAAGGTTTCCAGCCTCATCAAAGGCAATCTCATGAGAGCAAGAAGAAGGGACAATCTAGCATGGACTTGAGGAAATGTAGAATCTATGCTCAGGTATGTTCCCACGAAGGATGCCCTGTGTTTAGAAACAGCAAGTTATAGAGGATGAGGAAGTATAGATAATGAATAATCATGATCAGCAATGGTATGAAATGGAAAGAATCAAAATGGCACAAAAAATAGAAGTCCCAAAGGCCCACCCATATCTGAGGCCACCTAACAGCATTCCATGAGAGGTGACAATCTTTATAGCATAGGATAGACAAACCTAATTAACCTAACCTCACCCTACTGCCTATCCTACTCTCTTAAGGGGTCTGCATAAGAAAGGACATTTACATTTGTTTCAGATTTAATGAGTCGGAAATATATCTTACCTGTTAAATTATTCACTAGTAGAAAACCTTTCTCAAAATACTTATTTTTTTTAACACAAATGATTATTGTTGATATGAGAATGGAAAATGAATAAGTTTTAGAATGAAAACCTACATAGTCTGAAACCAGAACATAGACAAAAAATAGTTGCAGTGTTCATTTAATGCAGACTAGAGTTTACAATCTGTCTTATCGGCTCTACTAAAAACTTTGAAACTAATCCCTAAAAACTAATACAGCATAATTGGATCATGACATAAATTTACCCAAGAAAAATTCTTACTATAATCAATTGTAGGGTAAGCCGGCTGTCGGTAAATCCAGAATTTGCTTTATACACAACCGAGCTACACTACAATGCAACGAGCGTCAAGCACAGATGGAGGTGAACTAAAAGCTTCAAGCAATATAGGTACCAAGGTATGTAGTTACTATACAACACAGAAATAGACAAGTAAAACTATACATACCATAAAAATAGTCCACTTGATGATGGAGAAATTTAGTGCGCTTTGTTGGCGTGTGTTTTTTCATGTAACTAGCAATGGAATAGTCCTGCTTGGTTGGCTCATCTTCAAAGGCTTTTGGAGCAACATCCTATAAAAGAAAAACTTTCATTATGATGTGTTATCAACAAATGATGCACTGCTGTGGTTCCTAACTAGCATCAGGATAATAGATTATTAAAGGTTATGCTAAAGAACAAGGGCCACTTCAGAGAAGTAGTAAAACAATCTCAATGAAAAAACAAGGAATGAAAATAAAACTTCTTCAAAGATATGGGGACAGCATAGAACAAAGCTTAGATAGTTACCCTGGACCTAAACCAAGAACAGATCCTTGCCTAAAATTCTTTAGACTTGTTTCCAAGCCCTGATGATCCTCATCTCAAACAAGAGTTTATTCAGACATTTAAAAATCATTCAAACATTAAAATTTCATTCTTGTCATTAAAATTCATTATTGTTATTAAAATCCATTCTTATCATTAAAATTCATTCTTGTCATTAAAATTCATTCGGTCCTTACGTATTATCGGGAGGACTTTTGATTTTTACTTTTTCTTTTTTTTTGCACAGGGTTTGTTGGTTAGTATGAAGATCTTTGATTTAATAAACGCGCACTGAGGAAGAAAATGTGTTCCTTCAGGAGAAAAGTATCTTGCCGGCTGAACGAATCTGTCCGAACAATCACAAAATGAAGCTCTTCTTTGGCTCGCGCATTTTCTGGCAATGTAACGTCAAGTCATGCAAAAAGAAGGTGAATATGCGAGTGAACAATTGGTTTGCCGACAGTCGGAATTACAAATGTAATGGTTAGGTTAGGTTAGGTAATTCCGGTTTTTTTAAAGGTCCTCCCGATAATACGTAAGTACCATTCATTCTTGTCATTAAAATTCATTCTTGTCATTAAAATTCATTTTTGTCATTAAAATTCATTTAGGCATTTAAATGTATTCAAGTATTCACAACTAAATCTGGTACACTGTTTTTTATTACTTTATTCCACATAAATTGAAAAACCAAAATTATTCACCCACATGGTCTACCATGCAAAGGTATTATTTAGGACTTGATTAATACCATGGACTTGACATTCATAAAAAAGACTGCACAAACACACACAGCCTCTAATGCCTCCACCAGCAATGCCAGACTTCAAATCTGCTATCCAAAAGGGCTAAGCAATGCACTCATCAGAGGCTTTTTCTTGAATATTAAAGGCTGAAAATGTTAAAAGTTTTCTTTGTAATTAGCAAACACTAGGATAACTTGACAATATGCCATCACATTAGCTGTCAATACCCATATGTAATACTATGATTTTTTAGGTAAAAAAAACTCAGTCGCTACTAGTTTCAAAAGGGAAGGTCAAAAGCATGCATATGATACAAATAAATAAAAGTGCTGAATTCTCTTACACCTCTTCAACCTAATTTCATTCAAAATTCTTTTGGAATTAACTCGGTATATGAATAGTAGCAGTTTCAGGATTTGTTCAATTTTGTGCATATCCACAACAATGTTTTCACAGACATTAGGAAGTCACGAAAACCTAATCAAGAAAATGAAAATGCTGCACATTTAACAACCAGTCATCAATGACTTGAGTAATTCTAAGACATTGTTCCAATAAAAAAATCTTTAAATAAAAAATTAAGTCAAATGCACATAAAGATTTCATTAGCCATTTTTAAATAAATTGAAATAATTGTCAAAAATAATAACATCTCCCTACTCCAAAACTTTGCACAGATGCAGGTCTAGAATTTTATACAAGATAGCTACCTTTTATTGAAATGGGTACAAGAATCCTTTATTGAAACAAGTACAGGAATCCCTAGCTGTGGTGTATATTTTGCTGTATCTGTGTATCAAAAAATTTCTAAAATTTATGTAAATTTAGAATGTGAATATACCTCAATTCATCACTAATTTCTGCTAATGTGAATTTTTAGCTTGGCTTTACCAGATCATTGTATACATGATGCACACTTAAAATGTGTCATCAAAGAATATAAATGATAAGAGTGCCAAATAGATTAATAAAAATATGTGAAGGAATTATAAAAGCTTTCTTACAAAATACATTGAACGATTGAAGAATAGACACCACAATAGCCTAATTAATCACTTTAACAAATCCCATTTTATCATAACACAATCAAACCTCCTACTTTGTTGATTTTTATCTACCACTGCACTTCTTGTAGTTGTGGGATTACTGTGCATTATGTAGTTTACAATTTGAATTTCACACAGTGTATAATGAAACGCCCATTGTTGTTTCTTTACAATCATACAAAGCATTAATAACTTCATGTGACAAAATTTACATTTGTTATGTTTCTGTGCATAAACCATTATTTTTCATATCTCTGTAACTAAACAAAACAACACATTAGAATATTTTGAATGCTATAAATTTGCATTTAAGGTCATGTTATCAAAGTGTTAATAATATAACAATTTATGAGGGAATCAAAGACACATTAATGAAGAAAATCTAAAAATTCACTTACAAATTTTCTCTGTTCAGGGGCAAAATGTTTATTAAAAAATGTGTATAATAAATTATAAGCTCAACTGAAATAAATTGAAAAAATGAAATTATATTTCAGATATTACAAGGTACAGCAAGGAAGTCAATTTGGAATTGACATGATATTATTGTAAACTTTCAATGGAACTCTTGGGTTTCCAAAGCTAAGAAATTATTTTTTTTGATGGATGATACTTTCCTTCCTGGAGTTGGTTAATAAACTGATATTGAATATTATTGTACCGCAAATATTTATACACAACGAGTTGCGAAAACTATTTCGAAACGTTAGTTGACCTTCCACTTAGGGTATTCAATCATAAAGAACTATGCATTTAAATCGAGTTAATGTGGAATGTTTCATCAATAATAAGCAATACATTGTAAACAAAAACACTCATATAACATTTTGTATGATGTGTAAGTACTGCGTTACCTGATCTTTTTTCTTCAATTTTTTTTGCGACATAGTTGGGAATGAAGCAACGTCAGCTGGGAAACACTCTCACGACGCAAAATCTAGTTCACACTGCCGCAGCAACACATGGAATCTACGTCATAGTTCAGTTGACCTCTTCTTGTTCTCGTGATAAGTAAGTGCGCTAATAGAATGTAAAATTTGAGTCAATCTTACATATTTAATTAACAAATTCTTTTGAGGGTGAGTGATTCGTAATATATTGTATATAAAGCCATGACTTTTCCATAATTCATTCGTTATAGAAGTACGACATCACAGATGTTTGAGTCACCAAACGTACGAAAAGTACCGTTACACTTTCTACGTGGACATATTTGCAGAAACAAAACTGGGCTTTCAAATGTTTACAAATACTATAATTGCTCATGATAAACAATGACTTTGTAGACAATAGTGAGAATAAGTATTTATACAAAAAAAACGATGCAATGTGATGCATTTATTTGAAACAAATTCATTATATTTCCCGCAATGCTATAATAACTTACTGCTGGTGTATTTTTTTCTCAAAAAATAATAGGTATACATATTACTCATTATATTTTTCTGGTAACGTATCTTCGTAATAAAAATCAGGACTTATGAATGATATATATGAGCTGCACAGCTTTAACTGCCCAAACTTTATTAGAAGCAAACAAAAACTTTCCAATCACTATTAAGTTATCTGAACTGTAGATAAGCCATCGAAATTTTTATCTTTGGTGTCCAGTTTTCTTTTTTCATGTACACCGTCGTCACTCTTTTTCTATACTTTCATTTCTAATTTTTTTTTATGAGCAGCGGATCTTGTGTGAGAACTTACATTGTGCATATATTCTTCGTTCTCTATAGTCTATACTAAATAGGCGCTTTTCATTCGGCCCTGAAGCGCTGCGATATGTACCGGTACTAATCTTTTTTACATCGCTATATCCAATCATTTGCCTCACGGGAAATTGTTGAATTAAATATATTCGCGATATATTTTTTATAACTATTCTCTTAAAAGCGATCTACTTTCGGGCAAATGGAATTATTATGATCCACTTTTGGTGTAATTCTGAAATACTACTACAGGAAATACTTGCACTAAATGAGACCCGTGGATGTGAGATACAAGCACCATCAGGAAAATAATGAAAATCAATAGACGGGTGTACTTGGATCAAAGGTTGTCTAAATAATTATGGAATTCCTTCTTGGTGCTGCAAAAGGCTGCCAAACATAATCCCGACAATGTGAAGCACCCTCAGATCATTACACTTCTCCCGGGAGCCTTTACTATCGGAACGATGCATGAGGAATCCAAAGCTTTATGGGTTTGTGTTTCCCCCTCTTATTCTAACTTTGCCATCTTTCTGAAACAAGGTTAATATAGATTCATTCGACCATGGGACGTGATTTCATTGCTCTACAGCGCAGCTCTTGTGGTCTGTTTCAAATTGAAGCAGTTTCTATCGATTAGCTTTACTGACCAGTGGTCGTATGTCAGAGACAATATGTTTTGTAGGCTTTATCCAGGGGGATTATTCATGCTTGTTTTCGCGTAGAGAGCAGGTGCAAGGCTGACTACCAGTAAGTAATATTGAGCGCAACTATTGTTGTCTTTTTGTTAAAATTTGCCATAAGAAAACAAATAAAAAATAGTTTTAAAGTATATCTACACGCACTAACATGCAATACGCTTTTTGGCTGAGTAGCGTGGACAATTTAATTAGAAATTAGCGGCCCGATGCCATCAAAATGTCATAGGAAATATAATTTTTTGTATCACTGTTACGAACTGCCTTCTTCGACATAGTCTCATTGATGCATACTCAAGAATCTGAACCTTCTAATGTTTTCATAATTCCTTCAACGCGTCACTAGATGGGTAGACAAAAAATGAACAGTAGTAGTAGTAAGGATAACTGATAGCAGCGCTTTAGTAACTCAGACTATCTCGTACCGAAAGAAAAGGAACCATTTAATATGGACTTTGGAGAATGGGGAATCCATGCATAAGGTGTGTTCCCACACAAGATCCCTGCACATAGAAACAGCAAGTTGAAAAGGAAAACGAAGAAAAGATAAAGAATTATCAGCGAAGAAGGCATACAAATAGAACGCACAGTGGGCACGAAAGACAGATGTCCCGAAAACTAATTCTGAGATAACCTGACGGTTCATTGTTATATAGTATGAATGAATAGATCATAGCACGTGATAGTCTACCCATTACATACCATATTGGAGAGGCACACGTGTCGATGTAATTTTTATTTATGAGCACGTTCTTTATCTCCAACTCTCATAGCTTCCTAAACAAAAATTTAACAGCAGATACATTCCTCTATTTTATATGTAATAAAATAGGGGAGAAGTGAAATTTCTATGCATGAAAGCCTCATAAGTGTATCTTTGAAGATCGAAGGCTTTACTAAAATTCACAAGAACGATTTGAAATTTCCAAAAAACATGACATGGAACGAACGAGCCTTTTTAAACAATCTTCGAATGTGTACTAACAATTGCTGAATTTTCAGGTTTAGTCCATAAGGTATTCAGAATCGACGCATTGTGTTCAACTATCATAGAACAATGAATGCTCTGCTGAAGTCCATCAGACTGAAGTTTAGTGATGTTCACCACGTCACCACACAAACTCTGTCAGAATGGATAGAAGAAGCGAAGGAACCTGAAGTGCTGAACTTGGAACGCACCCAAATACCTAATGGAAGAAAAGTGTTCTTAATTGATGCTCGCCCGGAAGATGAGTACAAGATCAGCCACATAGCCGGAGCCAGAAGGATGGACCACGATATGGCGACTTCGACGTTACACAACTTTGTGAAAGATTCCCTGCAATTACTCTCAGCAAATCAGCAACAATATGAAGTGGTTTGTTATTGTTCACTGGGTTACAGGTCGTCAATCTTAGCTCGGAATATTACACGTGAGATGCAAACATTGAATGTTGCTCCTAATTTCCGAGTGTACAACTTAGAGGGCTCTATTTTCAAGTGGGCTAATGAAGGGAGACCGATGGTAGATTCGGAAGGCAATGCAACGCCGTTCGTCCATCCGTACAATTCAGTTTTCGGGATGACTCTTAAAAGTGAACTGCGGAAAACAAAATGAAGTCGAAATAATTAATAAATATATTTGTGTATACTTAACACTTACTTACCGAATTTATGAAAAATTTTCGCCTTCAAAATTGGTTCAGCGAATAATGCATACTGATCTGTCTATTAAAATTGCGCATGATCTACGTCACGCCAGGAAAGGTCTGATTTTTTTAGGAAGAAGACAAGCATCATTTCTAGAAGTCTTAAACTTTTGACCTCGAAGTCGTCACAAAATGAACAAGTTTCAGTGAAATAAATGCACTTATGACGTGTAGCGTTTTCACGTTTTATTTCCTATGCGTGACGAACTGCACTGCAGGAGAGTGTGACCAAACCGCACAGCTCTCGAAGCTTGCTATCGATGGCGTTCTCATCGCGTTCCTGGTACGTCAGTCTTGAGGGGAAGCTTAGAAATGAGGGTAGCTTTGAGAACGATTACAAAATTTATTTGTGTCGGACTTGAGATGAACAAAATGAAAGGTAAAGCTAATGTCTTCTTAGGTGGTCTTAAAAAATTAAATACAACTAAGCGATATTACTCGAATTTGTTTAAAAAAGTATAATACACACGAAGAAAGCAAAACCAAAGAATAATACACAAATACGTTCAACATAAGGTGATGTACATACTGCATTATCAAGCAGAAATAATGCATCATAAGCTTTCGCACACTCACATTACATGACTAAGCCTGTAGAGGAAACGTAACAAGTAATGCAACGGACACATATCACACAAGCGTTCAGTAAACCAGGGACGAAGTAAGTCAAAGTTTGTAAATATTTCAATCGGACTAGCTCCTAGCAGCTAATGCGTGAATAAATATGGAATACACTTGGCTCAATTCCGAAAATGTACCCTAAACTGGTGGGAAATAAACGCTTCTTACGATTTTATACGAAATATTTTGCTCTTTGCCTCGGATACGTCGCAGACAATACACTCGTATCTCCGTGTTACAACTGCCGCTCGCGTTTGGAGACGACTAGAAGTATTGCAATTTGATACTGCTGCATGAACAGGTAATTTTTTAGTACAGGTTATTTTAAAGATGAGCATCACAAAGAAAAGAGCAGCCAAATTTCAGGTCTCGTAAGAAGACGTACGAATGAGTGTTGAAGTTTACAAAAAATGAGCTTACGCTGACAGTAAGGTGCAACACTGTTTAACTCTTGCTGATGACTACAACAGTAGACTATGAATCCAATGTAGCCAATAAAACACTAGTGAACAACTGAAGAACTTCAAAAAATGTAATAATTTCATATTAGGGTGTTGGAATGAGCAACAATGAAAAATTGAATTATAATTATTGAGTCGCAATTTGCAAACGGCAATTGTGGCAGATGTTCTTACGTCAGAAACTTGACGGCTTTTACACTAAATTGTCCCAGAACTTCTGGTTTAGATGGCTTTACCAGAAGTGGTGAACTTCAGTGAAAAAAAAGTGAATTAAACAGATGTAGTTTAAATCTTCGGAAACCTGAGACTGCAAACTGAAGGAACTAAAGTTGTAAGTCTTCCAAAATTCACTGTTATGACACTAGGTTAATCAGAAACCAAGCTAAACGGAAAGTCCCTTAGAAAATATAATTTTGAACTACGGTTTACAAATACTTTCGAACCTCTATAATGAAGCCGCATGGCGCTCGGCAGTATGGCAGCCCTAAGTGACCAACCCCAAAGAAGGCATTAATAACATTTTGCAAGAGCTAACATAAATATTTCCGTCTACGACTTATTACATGATTACAATCGTTAGAAGCGCAGAGCACTCATTAGAAGTTATCACTGTGTATTACCATTAAAAATTTGTTCCAACAACACAAGCGCCATTACTAAATTAAGCCAATGCTGTAGAAATAAAAACAATAGTGAGGTTTAAAATTTTAACTAACAAGTCGAAATTAACTGGAATCCTTACGATTTTAACGGCGAGCGCTCTAGAGTACCAGTATTCCACACGAGGTTGCAGTCAGCTTTTGCAAGTATAGAACTTGAATTTAGAGTAGTATCTTCTATTTGTCTAAGATTTTCACAATCCTGGAAAAGAACAATAGGAACGAAGAGTAAAAAATACAATAAACTCAGCCACGAAACATAACATGTGCTCGCAACTCTTCAGTCTCACGTAAAGCACATCGGATGCCCTATGGTTCAAGGCCGCTCGTGAGCTAATGCCCAAAGCTTATCATTATGTCTTCATGAGAATTAATAATAAAACAAGTGTTTAAAAGCTCATACGTTAAAAAGGTGCGACGATACTTAGTTAATGAATGCCAAATGCCGACTCTCTTGATGGATACCTAACTGTATTACTACACCGACATGCCATAGTTCATCCACACAAATATTTTACTAATACGCAAGTACGAACAAGAACTATGGGCAATATTTGAATGTTTTCCACTCGTTCATGCATCTACAAACGAAAGAAATGAAACTATAATAATAATTCAACTGGATATATCCTTCATAACTATAAATGGGGATACATCCTTCATAACCATAAAGATTAGTGAAACACAGAATACAAAGAGAGATGACGTGAACATCAAGAATGAGTGACAATAAACATTATAGAAACTAACACATAGTTTATGAGCTGTATACAATTCATCAGTCTTCCCGAGAGAATAATATACAATACATGAAGACCAAAATCAAAGAAAAATGTCCGCAAGCTACGCCACCCACCGGAGATAATCGTACAAACTTACAATACTACAACAATTTTAGAAAAAATACAACCCTTTTAATTACAAGCAGTATATACACTGTACAGTCATTATAGATGGATTTGTTTGTGGTTCCCAGCTCGAGGTTCAAGAACCGATCACAGTTCTTCATTTCAGAAACACACCAGTTCACATTCCCTCAAGCAAGGGCGTCTTAAACAAAATAAGCACATTATTAAACGGTAATTTACTACCAAGTTCTGGGTTTTATACAATTAATACAAACATCTGGACTACTCTGTGAGTAGCAGAAACATAAACGACGTGCATTGTTAGTGCATTGAAGTCGTACAAAACAAATAGTCAAATAAAAAGAATATATTAGCTAATTGCAATTAACTCTAATGCATTTTGTTCACCTAACCAATACAATATACCATTTGGTCATCGAATCATAATGAGTCACGAAATAACTGCGAGACAAATATTATTCAATGACAAGAAACAAAGTGTTTTCCCAATATAAGTGCGTCTTCTCCCTCATGTACCCGTTTTTTTTTGTCTAAAAGTTACTTTGAGCAGACCAGTTCATTTGTCTCCGTTGCCGTCAACTTTCTCCTTTTATTTTTTCATGCTAAGTATTCTAACAATAGGAAAAAGTAAGTCTTCTATTGAATAATTTCTGAATTTAAGAACAATTAATTTTTAATTTAGTATTAAAATGGAATTGGCCTAAAAATTCCTGATAATGAATACGTAAACTATAAATTTGATAGGAAAATTTCTACAATTTACAGACTATTTTGAATTTAAGAATGAACTTCATTAAAATATTAAAGAGAGATTTATGAACGCATTGAAAAGGCGCCTGAAAACTATTAAAAAACGTGAATAAAACCGGTGTAAATGGAATTTGCATTTCATCATAAAAAGATGCTTCAAGCGAGAGGGAAAATGCACTATGTGTTTATCAGGTGAACACTGACGAGAATGATTTTGCCCCAAAAGAGGAATAAGTCCGGCTCAAGAAAATCTATGATATTGAGTAATGGTCCCAAGTTCAAAAAAGTTCCAAGTACCTAGCCCTGATTTTGATTTCGAATCAAGTAAGACATCACACAACAAATGTTCTTGCATTTGCGTAGAATTGGTTAATATTTCATATCAACTTTGCCACTGTCTTGCAATAAAATTTAGCTCGAATTCTCGTTTGTGAAAACACCAAAATTATTTTTTACAGGCCTAATAATGACAAAATATTTCGCATTTAACGGAGACACTCAAGTCACAACGACTCCTTTTACACTCGTAACGTGAAACTCCATCATAACCAAAATGTATCACTGTATCACAATTGCAAAGAGTTCCTAGAGGCGGGGTATCGCATCGTTACTAACACTTGACACTTCAATTCGAGATGAAATGGTCGGTAAAATTACGACTGGTGCCCTAAAATCTGTGAGGAAAAGCGTGAAGAACTCGTACACTTACAGGTATTGGTCACATTGATATAGTGCTCATTATTGTCATACATTGTAGAAGTCTCACTTAAAGTTCTACAAAAAAAGTTCACACATCAACATCACATGTTCCTCTGCTGACTTCATCTAATCTTTTCTGTTGGATTCACACGAGTATTTTGTACATTTGAGCGACATGCCCATCTGAGGGCTAACACCTGACGCCGACTGAATGAAGAGCGTCTCACATTGAAACATGAAATACACAGTAAAAATTAAGCATTATTGTAAATTAGGCACGAGCGCAAGCACTAACAGATTTCACTAAAGGACCCATCGGTGAAAGCTTTGGCCTGGAATTGACACCAAGACTCGTTGAAATATGAGAGAACCTCCAGACTGAATACTAACATTCAGGAAGCCCGGTTAATAACTAATTTGGTAAGCAAAAAATTCTCTAAAACATGAACAGCCCATGATCATTTCTACAGTTACTTTTTGACAAACAAAACTAACTTCTGCGCATGTATTAATCATAATTCAGATCCCCGCGACTGAATGAACTTTTTATCAACACAACAATGCTCGCACACAAATCGAGTTCACTCGAACTCGCCTTTTCGTCAGGAATCAAGACAATACGATGCAGTTGCATGAGTACCACTACAGGACGTCTTTTTTGAAACAAGTGGGTTAACACACCGGCCTTCTAAATGACGAATCGAGTAAACAAGGCTACGTCAACCAGGGCAGCGGCCTGAGCTCTCGGCAGCCGAGTTCATTTTTCAGACTTAATTCCTCTATTAACCAGGCACATCAAGTATTCGCAAAGCAAATAGAGCGACTATCAAATAAAAAATTAGTATAGATTCTATTCATTTTGCACTTGAAATTGCCGAAACACGACTGCGCTCTTGTGAGTGATCCAAAATTCATTAAGTACTCGGTTGATTTCACTGAAATTTTTAACATGCTAAGAGAATAGTTGAGCTACAATGTACGCTTACGCTGAGTAAGATCTTCAGAGAGGTGTTGAGGTAAGCAGTTTTTCACCCCGGACTATCAATTTTCGATGAAATCATAACCTGATCGCTCTAATGGCCATAACATGTGAACACAGTCATGCTACCCACTGAGCGCCTAATCGAACGTGTGTATGGGTTAACAGCTCCAAGTGCTTACTGTAATGAACGTTCAACCACCGTTCAGCAAGAACAGAAATTCTTATCGCCCTAATATTACATTTCTTAGCTGTTCCATATACTCCGCTGATCCTTCAAGAATCACAATGATTCATCATTGGTCGTTTTTAACAGTCAAGTGACTTTAGAGTGACCAAAGCTCTTCCCGCACGTTTTCTCCACTTCTCGATTACAGGACAAAGATAAATGTCCCTGAAACATTCGTAGAATGTGATGCTGAGCTCTCAACCATGCATTTGTTGCCGGTTTAACTTCAGGAATTGCATCAAAAAAATTGAAAGCAATAATTGAGAATGCCTCTTTTGAAGTAAGGCTCGCCTGTTTTGGCGCTCCCGGTCACCTTGGTCTGCTAGACAGACTTGTTAATTCGCCCTACCGTCTGCGTGGCCGGGACGTTTCGGTGAGCCTATCCCACAAACGAAATGTTGTTGCCGTCGTATGTTTTACAAGGTCTTCAGGTTTTCAATAACATAGGACATTGGATATATTCTTCCATTCCTCCACCAAAAGCCTTTGGGAGGAGCTCGTGAGCTGCTGGTGCACTTCACCCTTTTTCATGGCAGCCTGTTAGGCGCCAAACTGTAAAGTTTGGTCGTTGTTTTACCACGATGTTTTTTCGGTATTGATCTTATTGCCGCGATCTGCGTTTGACGATGTAGGGATGAAGGCGTTCAAGCCGGCCATGCAGGGTATGCTAACTAGTGTTTCTCAGCAGTGTTCGGACGTCTAAGGTTGCTCGTTGCTTTGGGGGGTGCGCTGTCTCTTGGCGCCTAGGCGTGATGTTTTAATGGCGGTGATGATAATAACAACAATCAAAATGTTATACCATAATTGGGTTAACTAGGAAGAATAATAATGGCTCAAGTAGAGGAAAAATTATAGTACCACAACTTACGTTCTACATTTCTGTCCTCACCAGGTGGAAGTTTGAATTTCTTTCCCCGAAGAAACTTTATTAGTGTGGCTATAAGAAACAATGAATCTGACAGCTGCAAAACATGGAATATAAGAGCAACGATCAAAGATCTGGCTCTATTGTATCACAACAATTGGTGATTTGAAACATGCAATTTAGAGAACTGATTAATTTCTGGGAAAAACGTCGAGACAATTTTTGAAGAATGCGTTACTTTATCATGAGTAACAGTTGAAGGTAAGTTGGATATGTGCAAGAAAAAAATAACGCTGTTTACAGCAAAAAATCTTTAGAGTTCAGCGTGCGTCCATTACAACATAGATTCTTTCAATCACAAAATTTTTCATTGACAAGGGATAAGACCTAGTGAACTTGTACCAGTCTACACCATCTCGGTAGACATGCAACTCAAGCGGAAACTCATCGAATTACGCTCTAGTCGACATGGCTCCAACAACAAATGACTACCTGAAACAAATTCACGGATACGGGGCGAAATTCAAAGAGACAGTAGGTTTGTTCTCAACGTAGCATGCAGTTGTTCAGCTACTTGTGTGAGAATTGAATGATTTTATAGTTTTCCTTTCGACACAACTGTTTCTTGGGAGGTCAGTAAGTTCCTCACCAATAATATGCCGATATCTTAAATCAATTTCGCCCATGGATTTTGTGAAGAGCTCGAAAAACAAAAATTAGGTCCTGATGAGGGTATAACTTTAGTGTTTCACGAACTATTATCAAATAAATGGAACATTTCTGTTTGCAAGAATCACGTTTTGGAATGAACGATGGTGAATGAAGTCCACAACACCGCACAAAGGACACCGGTGTAACACGAAGGCGCAGAAGCAGCATGAACCGAGCATCGGCCTTTGCCGTAAATGTGTAAGCACGTAAAAAGCCGAGGTTCAGCACAAAAGAAATATTAATTTAAGGGTTTTCAAGCTCGCATGGTAAAAACCAAAAAAAGACTGGCACGATGACGTGTGAATGAAAATTAGGTATTCACAACAAAAGAGAACGCTTGCGTTATTGAAGAATGCTATCTGACACTAGTATCCGTAAGAATTCAGAAAATAAATTTCCTTCATCCTTTAGGATACTAAAGTTTGCTTGCTCTGAAGTGCAACGGACATCAACCAGGGCATTCTATTAGCAGCAAAAACATGAAGTTTCGATGTGTTCGCGTGAGTACTTTTTACCGTCAGTATCAGGCTTTAAGCGGTGGCGGCTGGTGACGTAGCATATCAAACGGGCACCGAAATTACTACAAATTATTGGCAAAAATTCATTAAAAGAAAAATTACTTATTCAAACGGTCAAATTGTTACTGAAACAGTCAGCTAAATGTGTACGAAGTCTTCCCGTATCCACAAAACGCTTGGTACGTCAACTTATCTGCGAACCCTCATTAACGGAAAGGAATTATGCAGAAACAAAGACAATTTAAGATGATTAAAATTAGTAAACATTAATTCGAAGCGTCACGTTACCAACTAAAGAGGACATTGCTGCAAGCAGGTACAGAGTCACTGCTAACACAATTCTTACAAAACATTTTTTTAACGATGAAAAGCTGTGCGCTCATTAAATATGTAATGTCGAACCGATGCGTCGCGAGTTATAACTGCCACCAAGACGAAGTGCTTGGTCCCACGCGCCTTTTATGCGTCCTCTGAGCTACTCTTGGGATGACAGACACCGTGGACTGTACAAACGAAGAGGGCACTCTGATCTGTGACTCGTGTAGCAGTGTCGCACTCTCTTAGTTTCTTTTACTCGCAAAATCTAAGAAATATGAGAGTAAGTAATACCTCATAAAATAATGGTATTTGTATGGGCTTCTCCAAGTAGAACATAGCTACAGTTGCAATTTATGAAAAAAATATACCAAAAAAAGGAGATGACTCTCAGGTCCTTCGCTTCGCGGGTCTCGGGCTTTAGGCAAATGGGACGAGGCTACCATATTTTTCTTTTGCTGAGACGAGATCTATTCGCTTTTGTCTACTTTACAATACAACCATAATTCGTTCAGCAGGCCAACCTGGGAGATGGACTCCTCCCCTGACGCGAGTCGAGGGCTGCCCTCGGCCAGGACAGAGGCGTCTCCAGTCAATCGCTCACTAACGAGACAATCCATTTAACATGCCAAATGATCCTACAAAACTAATCAAAAAGATAGAAATAAGGTGGCGTATTTATTTTGTTTACGTTAAATTATAAGAAGTGCGTACAAGCATTCTACTTACGTACATTAATCACCTTATAAATGTCCCACTCCCCCTCTGAACTATCTCTTGCAAGTCTCACATCGGAGGTTGACTCTCAGTTAACACTAAAGAAGCTATCATTGAGAGCTATAGGTTCCGATGGTGACATTTTGTCTTTTACCGTCATCTTCGACACGGTATAATCTGCATATATATAAGTGTAAATATCACATTTGCTTAGTTAGGCTCGTTATCTACGGTAGCTAGTTAGTTCCTACCAATGTCGGGTTATTTTCAACGATAAACTGTAATTTGCACAGACAGCAATGCCTCTTATTAACGCGCTCTTACTAGCTAACAACAGATATATTACATTTCCAATGTACAAGAGTTGTAACATTTCAAAATTCACGTTTGCTATAAAACAACATTCGTTAGTAGTAAAATTTAAAACTATTGAAATATTTTACCTTTACTTAATCAGACATTTCCATCTTCATTATAAAAGGAATTACGGAATCAATTTGAACATTACCAATGAGCCCTGCGAAGAAAAGATTTTCCATAATCTGAAATAGAAAAACAGAAAAGCGTTAGGTCGCTCATTTACGATGGTCTATTCATTGAATATTTATGATGACAAAATTACGCAAAATTATAAGCAGCTGTTTGAGATTGTGTTCTTAAATACAAACTTAAACTCATGGGATGATTAAATAATTTATAATTTAAAGTTATTAGTAACTGAACCACAGTATGTAACGTTCAAATATCGCCTACGTGACAATGTCAAGTTAAATAAGTCAAGTAGAGTTACTTGAAGTCTCTACAGTTGCTAAATTTAAAGAAGTCTGTGAAAATGTTCATATATTACAACACTGGAATAATCACTTGAACTTATTTCCACTTGAATTTATGATTTTGTTTTGATACATTTTTAACAAGAATTTTGAGCAGTTGCCTGTGAAAAAACATTTCTCATCGAACTTCAACCCATATAAAATCATCCCTATTTCCTAAAAAGCGAAACGAGAACACAGGCTCACTTTAGGTCAAGTGCAGACAGCCATTTCTACTTGCAAGTTAGAGACAGGCAAGAAGCAGCGTACAACACACCTGGGGTTGGAGTTTTCTGACGGTGAGGAGCGCTAGAAGAAGTTGCGCTAACCTATCGACGGCCTCGGGCTGACTCGAGGTGCCCACGACGTGTTGCCGTAGTTCACAGGACGCTTTCCTTTGACCCCGGAGTACGGCGTAGCGCTCGCTGGGACTAAGGGAGCCAGGGGACACGTGATCCACCGAGAACAAGGTGAGGGCCTTGAGGTAAGCGTACTCGTGCTCGTCCAGCGACAGGCTCGTGAGGGTGTTGACCAGCTCCTGCAGCCGCGCGATGTGCTCGTACACCTGAAGCAAAGAAGACTGCATCAAATGAAGGAAGTTAGTTCTAAGAATTCTATCCGAGTTCTTATGTACAAGTTTCGGTTCAAGTAAACGGCTTTCAGATTCCAATGCCTTATGCTAAGCTTATTTGATTACCTTAACGAATCAATAAATGAGGGCTGAATTTACATGAGTAAAATTTAACGCATCTTTGGCAGAATTCAAAAGGTTACGATGAATTTCATGGAATACTAAGTATTTCAATAATATGAATACAACAAACTGTAAAATCCCACCCAATAATATGAAGTCTATATAATTGATACAAGCATCTGCATTACACTGATCAGGAGTAGTGGCATCAAGCAATCAAAAACAAGTGGAGTTCTCAATTAGCGGATAGAGCAGGGCACACAAGACAACATTTCAGACGGCAAACAATTGAGCTCACCTCCTTAAATCGCTCCTGAGATATTTTACTGGAGTCGAGGGCCTGCGCGAGGTGCTGCGAGATGGCCGTGAGGATCATCTCGAGGGACAGCGTCGCGCTGCACTGGGCCAGACCCAACGACAAAATTTCACTCCACGATCCCCGCACGAGCTGGATTTGTAGAGCAGGGCTGCAAGTACGCCACAGTGTTAGCTAGTTTTTGAAGTATTAAAAAATACTAACATGCTAAAACTCTGATCATCTAGTTAGCGCGCTTTTTTGTAGCCGCGCACACCATTTTGTAATATTATAGGATAAATATTTGGAAACATCCACTATTTTGTAATAATACAGGGTAAAAGTTCAAAACTAATCCCTCAGTAATTAACCAAGGGTTTACCCATTGATTCCTGATAACAGTCCAATTGGACTGAAGTGATTGAATACTTTCTTTTCTTTTGGGCAGGTGTGAAGAAATAAAGAAGAATCATTAGAGGCTCAAACGGGACTTTAAAAGCCCAACGAGCTTTTGGGTGGTCTAGTTGATGCTAAAATTGATGGTTTTTATACTTTGCTATAGAATCTCAAACAATTTTAAATTTAACGAAGCCATTTACAAACACTATTTCGAGGATATGTGGAATTATCAATAACTATGATGAAACAATGAGGTTAGTGGGAGGCGTATCATGAATACACGGATTGTCTACACCAAACCGGACTAAGGCAATAAAAAATTCACGCTGACGAGAAAGAGCTTCAAACAAAATTCATTTTGAAAGGGTGAAGCATAGGAAAAAATAGTTACTCTTTTTCATCTTCCGAAAAGTGCACAAAGAGAATTTTACATCTCAAAAACTGAACTTCATTCGAGTGGGAACACCACACCTAATATTAGAGTCAAATAGTTACCTTAGTGACTGGAAAGCTGGGATATTTCTGCACCAATGGACTGATAGGAAGAGAAGTCTGGAGGCGCTTTCGCAGATATAATGCACATTGAGGAAGGGAGGCATGGGCGATGGGGCTGTTAAATTGAAGGGAACGAGTGATTCTGTGAGTAAGGGAACCTGAAGATCAGCGTCAGCAGCGCTATCACTGTTGAGTCGCGAGTTCGAGTATGTTGGAGAAGAAATATCAGGTTTTACTTCCGCAGCTGAAGAGGTAGTGGTCAACTGCATAGGCTCGGATTGCTCAGGCAAATGGTGAGGATCAGGACTGGACCGGTCGCTGGGACCGTCTTGTTGTGCTGGAGAGCCGTGTCTTTGTTGTTCCTGTTGATGTGCATCTGAAGGAGTCAACTGGTGTTGGTCCTGAGGAGTGGTGGCCGACGACGGTGAAGTTTGGGTATCAGTGTCCGTAGAGTCGTTATCAGAATTTGTGCCGTTCATCTGACAAAAAGATTAACATTGTGAAGTGTATTTAGCAAGAGAACTTACAATAGAAGAAATATAACCTTTGATATAAAAGGGCCATTATCGAGAAATAAAGAGAGGAGATTTAAAAGAAACAGAAGCCCACTAATTGATGCGAGAGTTACAGACAATTACAGGCAATTATTCGGAAGAAGTTTTTCAATGGAAATAAGAATTCTCAAAAAGAATTTTTACAAGTATGAGTATTTCAAAACACAGCAGTGCTTCAAAATCAAAGATAACGAACATACGGTGATCAATGAGAACATTATCACAATATTACAAGTGGAGAGGAACATAGGTATCAGTAGTAAAACATTTTTCAAATCTCAGTCTTTCACTGTAACAAATAACCCCCTGCTGAAAAATGAGAGCCAACGAATTTAACCGCGGACGAATAAGCTTTGATATGATAATGGGAAACGTCAATTTGCACCTGAGCTCCTCGGGCTTAGAGCATTATGCACCCATTGACTACCTCCTAGTACGAGAAGGCTAGACACAGTACACACTTAAAACACACAAGGCACATTCGTCTTCGCACTTGTACATAACAGCTATAAGAGAAAATTAGAAAAGAGTAGAGAGAATCGTGTGAATTTGAAAGCCAGAAATGAACAAGTAGAAACTAATTTTCTCTAATCTGATTTGCTTGCCAAAAAATGAATAGAATAGACTATTCTCTGAAGCACTGGCTATGTATCATAGATATGTCCGAACCAACCTCGTTCCAAACCTATGTTCTCCACGTAAAATGGCATCACCTGAGCTTGGAAAGCAACCCCACCGAGACGTCAGTATAGAAAGATCAACACACCCTGTGCTCTGCAGTCCCCCCATTAAGACGGGCTACATCAGGTTTGGGGGACGGGCACCCGTCACTAGGAGATTTGCGACGTTCCGAGTCCCCATTGCTGAAATTCAGGGGCGGGAACTCCTCCTTTACTGTGCTGTAGTCGGTGGGGGACGTCGGGGACCCTGCAAGGTGTGGTAGACTGAGTTATTAACAGTGCGTATCGGTACATATGATGTGGCGCAGAATATCAACACTATCGCCGAAAACACCGATAAAAATTAACCTTTTGTTTCACAAGCTACATGCAGTCTTATAACAAACGTATTGACTGAAGCTAGTTTTTAGACCAACGCTTAATGCAGTCTTCAATTAATTTAGGTGTATCACTACCCCGTAATAAACTGTAAGCTCACAATCCCGATTGATAAACAAGATCTCACCATTTTCTTTAATCCGATCAACTGGATGAAACGCTCCTTCGAAAGCTCTAGCCATTTGCATCCTTAGCTCCTGCAGACTGTCTCTAGGACTGAGCTGTTGATGAGCTTGTTTGGATGCGGCCAGTGTGGACACGAGGGAAGAGTTAATGGACGCAATGGAAGACAACGATGACACAGTGACTGGAGAAGGAGAGTGGGACCCTCCAGACGTCACGTCCAAAGACGTCCCGAGGGGCAACATCGGCACCGGTGGAGAGTCGTCTTTGTCTCTGTCTAATGGACCTAAACTGCCCATGTACGGTTTGCGCTCCGACTGTACAGCTGCAAATACAGGAAAACATTAACCAATAAAATTTAATGAAAACTGAGTTCAGTACCAAATCTAGACGTTTGCAAAAAATTTTAAGCCTCTTTAATCCTGTGTATACAAAGAGTTTTCCAAATTTGTTCGGGCATTGGTGGGTTAAACGCAGTAAAAACTAAGCTAAGACTTCGGTGTCGCCGCACGACCCAAAGTGCTAATCAACTGAATGTTTGTGAATAAAGATTCAATAAATTTATGCATAATAATTAGAATAAATCACGCATGAAATATATCACGACACAGTTAGTTGAAAGGTAGAACACATAAAAATCCACACATTAAATGCTCGCTAACATCAAAAAGTTCCACTTCAGGTAAATTCAAATCAGAATAAGATTTTCTATGCTTAACATACAAAATACGCGAGAAGAAATTTGAAGGCGATATTCATTTTTGACAGGTAAAAAATACGTCAAGGCTTATCGCTATAATTCACATCAGCACAATCACAGCACTCCCACGATAGGAACACAACTAACTTATTCATTATCAGCGTTGTAGTTAATATTAATGCTTTATGATTAATGTTATTGTTGAAGTGAACGGGTGTCTCTCCACAGCGTCGTGCACAGGGAAGTTAATTTAAAGGTTATTATATTCCAACGAGACAGAATAATAAGATCAGTTTACACTTTGTACACAACTTTTTTACAAATTGACGCTCCCAGACGACTTGCAATTCTTATTAAAATAATTGAGTCCATTGTAATGTTTTCCTGAAAAATGATAGCAATACCCTAATAACACTATTCCAGCAGCCAATTTCGTGTAATGATTGTTAGAAAAAAGTATTTATGGTAGATTATACAAACTTAGGAAGTTGAACAATAATTTGAGATATAAAAACGAGACGATAGCGCAGGTGATACGCTGTGTAGAACCATCCATAGTACTGAAACCAAATTATCAGGAAATTCAGGAGTGCCATTCGGACCGGAGGTTTCGAGTGACTGAAGAGCACGTAAGTAAGGGTTGTTGGAAAGGTATATTCACATTGAACGTGTTGCAAGGCGACCACTGATGGCCACAAATCGGGCTCAACATGCGTCATTTACAGGCAAACAAAAACAAACAAAGGTGCAAAGGGTGCTGACGGGAGTGTGCAAACGATTGAGCTCAAGTGCATGGAAACATTTTGAATAAAACGCACTTCATATTTCTCTCTCGGCATAAAGTCAACAGTTACCACTGCTCGCTCACTCGTCGCGAGTTCTGACCATAACCTGGAAAAGTTTACAGTTTTGTTCCTCAAAAGATCTGATGAGTTGAAGAGAAAAACCGGTTTATTAACTTACTGTCATACGAATGGGCTTTTAATAAGAGTAAAATTCAACCGTTGTAAAAAAACAATCTCGGCTGCCCGAACCTTCAGTGAACTGCAAAGATGTTTCAATGAGAAACATGGCTAGACCTTTCCAGGAACTGATAAGAATACAAAGTTATTCAGAACAAGGACGAGGAGCAAGCAGATTTTTTTTAGTGAGACGTACTAGGCTTGGCTGAGTGAGTTGGTTTTCTTGGCTTGGCGTGACCGCTGAACAAGAGGCCATCGCTAGCTATTGCCGCGTCACAGGACAGGATGTGAGTGAGAGGGAGAGAGAAAGAATATGATACACGGTTGTTACAGCAAGGGATCACAACAATCTTGCATCAGCATTATCACGGTTATTATTATTTTGACGAACATCTCTGAATAGTGAGTACACTCAATAGTACGAACATCAACTAAAACACACGAGCGGGTGAGGTGCATGAGTGCTTTCTGTCACAGGTGACGTCCCAGCTAAGCGAAACAAATGATACAGTGCAACTCCTTCTCAAAAACTGTGCAATAAGTTCTTCGAATAGAGTAGAAAAATACCGGAAATTGTGCCCGCTGAAGCTAAGGGAAGTAATTCTGTAACTTCAGATGATAAAACAAACATCATGACGAATAAAATTTAAAAGATTATCGGAAAAAAAAAAAATTATCTTAGTCCGCGAGCCAAAACTGCTATGTTGGCGTGTGCACATACAGCCTCAATGGATGTGCAACTCTTATAACGGAAACTAAAGCAGTTCTTTCGGAGAGTCTAAATATTGAAATATAAAACGGAAAACAAGATTTTAAATTCTCGAAATTGAAGCACTCGTTCATTGAAGTAGAAAGGGGAGAAAATTTCGGTACGTTATCACTCAACAAATTTGATATTGGTTAGGTGTTGCAGCATCCCGCCGTAGCGGCTGTTACAAGAAGGAGTCGCATGGCAGACCTCGTCATTGAGAGGATGTTGCAGAAATTCTTATTAGCACAAAGACTTTTACAGTTCACCACACACAAAACACTTGCAGTTGATGAGTGCTGTGCTGATTGAATAATAGTTCAAAGCTGTGACGAAAAAGAATGCCAAAGTAATTGAAAAAATAGTTTTCAATCGAAAAACAAACGCTCATTTTTAACACAAGCATGGACAGAAAATGTAAAATTGAATATGATGATAATTATAAACGTACGTTTGGCAAACTCTTCTTTGTCCTATTTCAATTTAAGTGCGACAATTATATACATACACACAAAAAATACTGCAAATGTGCAGGAAATTAAACCGTCGTCAGGAGATTCCACTTTCAGTCTAATACGCTCAGAGTAAACGCGACAGGCTTCCAGAGCCAGCGATTGGCATTCGCACCAAACTACATGTATGACCAACGAACGTAAGAAAGAAGTAGAATCTACTGAGACAAAATATATCCAGCAATATCAAGTGGTATTTTCATTTCCTAAAATCCCTTTTTGTCCTTAATGATATACGGTGAGAGAATTAATGTTCCAGAGCAACGAGTGTTAGCCACCAATGCAACCTGCAGATAGCGACAGTTGGATAATGACAGAATTAGCACGTCAACAAAACTCCACAACTGAATTCAGTTCACATTTGTATTGGTAATTAATCACGAGTAACTATTTATTTGAACTAGCAGAACTTTGAATGATTGGCGAATGTAGAATTATTTTTTAGAAATCTCTACATCGAGTCGGCGGGTGAGATGAAAGATTTGGAACACCAGTTTGAATGACTGTAATTAGCAGTTTATTGATGCAAGGAGAGGCAATGATGAAGAAATCCCTACAGAAACACGACTTTATTCACCAAGATAAGTCATTCATGTGATCGTTAGTTAAGCTTATATACATTCTGTACTAAACAGAAGTTTAAAAATTTGTAAAACAAGTAAATGTGAGTATCTCGGTATATAGAAAAGAAAATTCCCAACATGAATATCGCAAAGAAGATCTTCAAAACGTAAAAAATAAGATGAGGGCTAATTTTAAAGTTTGTATTCTAAAATCGCCAAGAAATCGGTTATTATTGTTTCAAGGCAGTGTTATTGATCGATTCACAGACTGCAAGCATTAGCTGATATACCCTATGAAAATATTAAAGAAGTCGTGTGAGAACATTGAAAGCGTCATCAAAGCGATTTTCATAAATAAAAAAAGTGTCAAAAGTGAGCGTGTAAAAGCGTCAGCCAGCGAGAAAGCAAAATAACAACAAAAAAACAAAGAACACCACAAACTTTTGTACAAGTCCTTAGTATCTGTCTTACAATCGCTGCGCATGCCCATCTTGAGGCACTTCTGCAGTCGACAGTACTGGCACCGGTTGCGGTGATGCTTGGTTACTTCGCACGACTTGGCGTTCCGACAGGTGTACCCCAGCTGCTTCCGAATGCTGCGTTTGAAGAAGCCTTTGCATCCTTCACAACTAATGGCTCCATAGTGCCTACCTGCTCAAAAACGAGCGACCGTAAAATTAAAAACCTACACACGAATACAATACTAATCACGGATTCTAAAAGGAAAAATTGTACACGAAGTATGACCAACACGGCAGTAGAACACGAAAAACGTTTCTTTTGCTCCCAGGTTGTCATGAGCACTTTAACGAATAATTATGGTTTCATGTGGGAAATGGTGGTCGCCAATGGCAGATATTTGCCCGAAGAAGGCCCTCAATCTAGAAAATGAGTACAGCTCTTTTCACTCATTTAACAAGCATCTGACATGGATTCACGCACCATTATCAGTAAACTGATGTCAGCGACAGCGCGCATTTGGAATAGAGATTGAACAAGATGGTACCAGTAGTAGAATTTATGAAAAAAATTTCTACGCACGATTTTGGCGCATAGAATGGAAAGCAGCGTGGAATACTTTCCTTGATGTTATTCGAGTAAGAAGATCACACCAAACACAACAACAAAGCAGAGAGAAACACTTGCAATGATGTTCTCGTATTCACTTTTATTATTTGCTCAACAGCAGTATTCCCATCCACAGCACAAACAATTATCCTGGATAATAGAGCTCAACTCAATGATGCGGACACGGAAATAACTGACAAATAGGTTACCCCACGAAAGTCTCAAGTAACCATAAAGCTCTAGTGAGAAATTAATTGAGCTATATAAGCCCGAACTCGGAGATGCAAAACAAGGAATTAATAAAAGGTAAACGACTACGAATTACACTGACCTGAGGCACGATCTCCGCAAACGACACAGAGATCTAAAGACACGTTTTGGCCAGTAGTTCGCGACGTGTAGTTTACCCTAGAACAGTCACTAGAATTGCCGCCCGCTGTGGGTACGCTATCATTGCTTGTGTCATCGTTAATGGTGTTGCTGGAGTTGAGGTGTTGCTGCTGCTGCTGCTGTTGTGAAGCGGTGAATGCAGCTGCTAAAGAACCTCTCGATTCATAGCTCTGGAACTCCTTAATGCGGTCCAGCCATGCTGCAGCTCTGAAATTAAATCGGGCTTAGAAAGGAGTTTTCGGGAAACGATAAAATTGGTTGGATCAAAGAAATCGAAATGACGCGAAGAAGTATGGTCTCATTTGGTAAATTGCGATCAATAATGTAGACTTGGCACGTAGACCAGAGTACGATTAAGTAAACTTTTGGAAACATTTACCACAAGTAATTTATATCAGACACAGGCTTACAATCAAATGAGGATTGACGAAGAACAGGGATCAGGATATATACCACATATGGCCAAATAAGCTATAAGGCTTCTAGTGCAAAGTACATGGCAAACAAGAACTAGTGGGCAACACACAGAAAGTCCCACCATCAAGAGCAATGTATGAAACAGCTCTTAACATCTTTCCAACCTCCAGTTACTACAATATCTCAGAGATCTCAACGTTCAAAGTCAAATAAAGTTAGATTAATATATTCAGCGACCAAGGAAAGTTATTCTCCCGGTAAATCAATACCCCCTTCCCAACTATCTCACCACCGCCCGATAAAAAAAATGTAACAAGAGCAGTAGAATCAGCAAGTAAGAATAGAAGGAGCAGTAGAATAGTAGTCACTGGGAAAGAAGAGCGCTGAAAGCAGTAAACTCGTAGCAGCAACGGCTACTGAAAAAACAGTAACCGCCTGAACCATCAACAGTTACAAACGGCAATTCTTAAATAAACAAGAAAGGACTTTAAAAGGTGAACAAAAACGAACAGCAATGGTTGAAAAAGATTTGTTATAACAATGACAGAATGGTAAGAACAATAATTAAACAAGAATAGTATCAGTAATGACAAACAGCAAGAGCAAACTGAAAAAAGTATGGTAACAGTCATAGCTGTAATAGAAGAGTACGAGCACAAGAGTCCCAGAAGAATGAACAGCAATGGTCGGAAACAGCTGCAGTAACTTCAAAAAGAAGACGACAGGAGAAGAGAGAGCTAGGGAGGTCAGCTCGGCGCTGAGGGCATCTCCTGCAGCGGCGGTGACCGCTGCTGCGTACCCTGCGCAGCCGCGGGGGCGCTCGGGTCGACCAGCCGCACCAGCTCAGGCGTCATCTCTTTTCTCGATGCTGGCGAGCTCGTATACAAGTTGTGGTTGCAAATAAACGAGTAGTGAAATCAATGAAATGAGCCGCCGACAGCATTTTTCAAAAAATGAATTTTAGTCTTGATATTTCAAGCTTAATATGTCTCGTCATGAAACGACAATTTTAAAACAATGCTCGGAAGAGGATTCCAAACGAGTATTTATATCGAAGATGAAGGGACAAAAGTTACATGTTCTATCGTATTACTTAGAAAATTGAAGGATCCACATTATATGTTTAATTAGAAGGGGAAAGCATTGGACAACTCTATGTTGATATTTAAATTATCGGTTGGTAAAAGTATAATTTTTTTCCTGATTGCAGGACATCCACAAACGTAAAAACATCACGATTATTAGGATAAGTATCACACGCACTCGAGTGGTGTTTGAATAGCAGCGGGAAACGTCTAAAAGTGACGAAAAATTCAACTTTATAACAACGAAGTCGGTTCACAGAGAGAAAGAGTGGAGTAAAAACACCAAAAATCTTGTCTACCAAATAACACAAGAACTTCTCTCATAACGTTTTCTACCTAGCAAAAACCAAAGCTGTACCACTTAGAACCAAGCCCCAATGCCACCAGACGACCAAGTCGCAAGAACTTCATTAACTAAGGAAGTACCCAAGAACACGCAGAAGAAGAAGACAGGCTAGAAGGAGAGGTCAACGCTACGATGGCCGGCGGCGGCAGAAGGCGACCAGGGCGTGACCAGAGACCACCGACCGACTGCTCGGCGTACGCATTCCATACCCAAGGGCTCAGAGTGACTCAAATGCATATAGAACGCTCGTGAATTATATAATAAATCTAGCATTAGCAATTTGTCCGTCGATGTGCACTTTCAAAATAATCAAATGCAAAGGAATCCCTAAACTACTAATGATCGGATTTTATTAGTAAATTGGAATATCAGTAAGCTGAAACTAATCCAATGTGATTTGATGCAACTTACTGATTGTTATACAAGAAACTTTAACAACCAAAAGACCTCTCTTTGCAAGATGAATAGATCTTCGTAATGACAGTAATAGGACACTAGAGACTTATAATCTATCTGCATATCCCGTTACGAAATCAACAAAGTTGCAGCCATCTGCTTACGTTCAGACCTCAGGAGATGGCTGCGCAAGGTGTATGTCAAAGAACGACGGAATCGGCAATATAAGTTGAGCCAGAGAATTCGTAAAACTGCATCGCATCAAGTCCTGTACTCCCATCAAAGTAAATGCTGCAGATAATGATAGCTCGACTACTGGAGCAACATTTCTAATCATAATGAAGACTCGTAGAGTTTCTCTTCAAAATTGCCACAACGTTCAGGAATGCAATTATTTAGATAGAATCCTTGTATAATTGAGATAAAAAATTCTAATTATAATTAAGAATCGTAGATTTTCTCTTCAAAATTGTCATAACGTTCAAATACTAATTATTTAAATAGAATCCTTGTATAATTGAAGTAAAAAATTTATTTCCACTGTAGAAACGTAGCAGAAAGCTTCAACGAAAACAAGATAATTTCATACACATGAAAATCTTGAACGTCACAGCAATTTTGAGAGGAAGACCATCAAAATTGAACATGTGATGAAGAACAAATAATTTTCATCGAGTCGGCTCTTCAACAAACGGTCTACGATAAAAATTGCGACATGCATTTCGAAAATGCAACAAAAATACAGATATTTCCCACATCTCTGAACAACGTAACTACTATAAGTGTCGTTCTTATTTTCATTTTCTGAGGCCATAAAAATGAGTTTTTAGAGCTTGGACGAAGAATCTGCGTGAGCTCAGCGAAGTGAAAGGGGTCATTCGAAAGCTGGACGTGAAGACCTGTAGCGAACGAACGGCCGATGAACCTGGAGCAATAGCCGCTAACTGTACTGCAAATGTCACCAGGGGAAGAAAGCTAGTTGCTCTCGAACAGGTCAGAAAAAGTGACCTGGTGTGGCGGTCAGGAAGACCGGAGATCGAGGAGAACCTCATTAGGAACTGGTGCATGTATCTCGCTCAGATGAGAATTAAATGCACTTACGGGATGTTGCAACGTATCGTTTGAATCGTAGTCCACGATACAAAAATCAGTGAGATTGCAGAATGATACTATGGTTCCTGCATAAGACATTCCATTAATTGGACTTTTCATTTAACTACGCTTTGCGTAGAAGACGTACGTAGTTAAGTATATTTAATAATCAATTCTAAGTGAGGTAAAAAATTAGGTAGTGTATCACCTGCGACTAATTATTACCTACTAACATGAAAATAATGGTTCAGATACGAAGAAAGTATACTAAGGACAATCGAGAATTCATTTTGCTGGTTCGTTTAGAACTACAATTCAAATAATCCATCCCTATCTTTAGATATTAACATCCACTAATTTTTCAGTCGAGCTCGTCTTCGATATGAAACACTGAACCGACCAAGAACTTGAGATCTTCTGTGCTCGTGATAGACGTGCCATTCCGCCATTGTACACAATGAGGCGGAAGCCCTAAACACTTGACTTCTAATAACCAACATACAACTCGTGACACAGTGACACAGAATGAGGATAATAGCCGCACGAGATAAGCTGTCGGCTCGATGAAGTATCTTTTGACATAGTTATGGCAGCAGAGACATGACGGTTACAGGTACGAATTCTATTTCTTCTTTTAAGATAAACATCAAGAACAATGACAGTGTTTAGCCTCTTCAATCTCAAACAGATGAGATGGGAATCGCATTTTAGAGAAGTTAGAAACAGAATACAATCATTAAAGTACTGCTTCATTTTTCTCACTAACAAGCTAAACTTGATAAAAACATCATGACTGCAAAGGGAGTTAGAATCCTACTATACGTCATTTGACCAAATATCATGAAAAAAACGACCAACAACAACAATTTTACACTACAAAAATACTAACGTGCTATTTTGGTTGGCTGCAGTGTTGGCAAACAAGAGAGTGTGATGATTTGCCCCCAGCATGCTGTGGCTGAAGAGAGCAGGGTTGGTAACCATGAGGCTTGCAGGGGAGGCTGAGGAACCTCTCACACCCGAGGACGAGCAATTGAGCAAAGAAGGTGAGCTTTCTAGCAAAGACGAGGCTGACATTAAAACTGGCGATGTGGTTGAATCGGTAACTGATGAAGATGTAGACTTGGGATCATCGGGGCTGGAAGAGGCCAGAGTAGATATGGTGCTCAACGAGGGGGAAACGGCTAAGTGTTCACTTAGAAGTGTGGAGAGGGCAGCGGATTTCGTAGGATCACGATTATGTTGGTCCACTATGGCAGAAGGTACTATAAGCGTAGGCGAGAAATAATTGTTCGTCACCGGAATGGATGGAGACGTTGGAGCTTCATTTGATTCGTCGCAATCAATCAGAAACTGCTCAGAAGGGGATTCTGCCGGGTCTGATACAGAGCTCGCGACGCACGCTGAGAAAGATTCAGCACTTGAAGCATCCACACGAAGTGCGCTAGTTGGAGATTTTGATTCAGTATCCACCGGAACAGTTGTAGATTTATTATAAGTAACTGCAACAGGAGAACTGGTCGGTGGCAGCGTAAGGCTATGGGTGAGCTGGCGAGGCTGTACGTTAGGCACTGTAAGGATGGTTGTGTTGGCTGGTACACTACGGTCCGAACGGCTCGAAGCAATTTCTGAAAAGAAAAGAAAACACAGTTAGAACTATAAACATTATTATGAGAAGACTTTAATTAGTTCAGACAAATAAAAACACTCAAAGAATAATTTATATGTTTGAAACTGTCAGCCTACTCGAATATTTTAATGTCCATCGATTAACGATAGCTTTCAGTCTAATCTTGCAGTGAACCCGCTTAAATATTTAGTTCAGAGTATCACTACATAATGCAGTAAAAATTATGTACGTTGGTTGCAACACTAGGATACAGCCAGAGAAGACGTGTAAATATCTCAATTGCAGGAAAAAGTTACAATTGAGAGTGACACCACCGACGGATGCGCTCGTGAAATAGACTGTCTTTCAACAGCACGACAGCCTACAAGAAGGAGGAGATTAGCACAAAGTAAAAATAAGCAAAAAATTGAATACGAAATATAGACTTATGCAACAATGGTTGCTGATTTATACCAGTCGTTAGATACCGTTGAGAGACGTCAATTTTCCGCTTTACATACACTGACGAGAAGCGCATCCACCAGCACACTTCCCTGTAGTATTAACATCAGCACACCTCCCTGTAGTGTAACCATCAGCACACTTCCCTGTAGTGTAACCATCAGCACACTTCCCTGTAGTGTAACCATCAGCACACTTCCCTGTAGTGTAACCATCAGCACACTTCCCTGTAGTGTAACCATCAGCACACTTCCCTGTAGTGTAACCATCAGCACACTTCCCTGTAGTGTAACCATCAGCACACTTCCCTGTAGTGTAACCATCAGCACACTTCCCTGTAGTGTAACCATCAGCACACCTCCCTGTAGTGTAACCATCAGCACACTTCCCTGTAGTGTAACCATCAGCACACTTCCCTGTAGTGTAACCATCAGCACACCTCCCTGTAGTGTAACCATCAGCACACTTCCCTGTAGTGTAACCATCAGCACACTTCCCTGTAGTGTAACCATCAGCACACCTCCCTGTAGTGTAACCATCAGCACACTTCCCTGTAGTGTAACCATCAGCACACCTCCCTGTAGTGTAACCATCAGCACACCTCCCTGTAGTGTAACCATCAGCACACCTCCATGAAGAGCAACCATTAGCACACCTCCCTGTAGTGGAACCATCAGCACACCTCCCTGAAGCGCAATCGTCAGCAATGTTATTCAAAAGAATCTCATTAAAATCCAATGATTCTTGTTCCATTGTTCAATTGGATATTTTTTGTTGCTTGTTTTTTACGATACACAGTGAGCAAACTGGCCTAGAGGCTGCTAGTGCTTTGACCCAAACTCGAGAAGCAACAAAACAGCGTGACCAACCTTATCACGGTTTTGACTTGATTCCTTTGAAATGCAGCTGGTTACAATACAATAACATGGAGATGATTCACAACTAACACTGACGATGAACAAATACTATATAAACTGAATTCAAAATGGAATGAAAACACTCAACACGGGATTTGATCGGAACGTGAGAAACCAGGGAAATGAAACCCCCTCTCCTCTGACAGATGATTTTGTACAATAAAGAGATCAAGTAAAGTCAGTTAATTTAACCTAAAACTGCTTGTTAGTTCACCAACTGGTGTTCTAATTCCCAAAAGAACAATCGGTGAAGAGCCACAAACAAATAAAAGTCAGAACAGCACTCGCAGGTCGTAAAAGACGAATACACGGAGCAAGACTCGCACGTTTGGTAACTAGCGAGCAGCCATTGAAAACTTCTGAACCATAAAGATCACTTCACTTCAAAAGAAACTCTAAAACAAAGATCGCATTCTTCTACGGAAATATTTCGTCACTGAGAGGCTGTGAAGCAGAGTGCGGCGCCACGGCCACTTGTTGCCAACACGCTTTCAGGCGACGGACGGGTTAGGTCACTAAAATGCTGGCAGAGGTCAAAATTCACCTATTCTCAAATTGTTCAAATGATTGATCAAAAACTCAGACTATGACGTAATTACTTCACAGGCGTACGAACAGTAGGAGAAAGTATCTCAATAGAATACAAATGCCAACATTATACAAAAACATACTCCTGCATTTTTATACTTCACAAAAGTTAGTAAGCACAAAGTACTAAGGTTAGTGATTGACAACACTAGTCCGATAGTACCTATTGAACTACGTGAAAATCATTAATATACAGTGTTGTTTGTTGAAGGCGCGACCGCGGTAAAAGTGATCAGTTGAGAAAATT
Source organism: Orchestia grillus (assembly GCA_014899125.1). Lineage (NCBI taxonomy): Eukaryota > Metazoa > Arthropoda > Malacostraca > Amphipoda > Talitridae > Orchestia > Orchestia grillus. Next base: position 95,725 of record VOMN01133707.1, on the reverse strand, counting down.
AACCCTTTATTGACCAAATTATTTTGACGATAACACATTTAGCTTTGCATGAAATAATTAGTTGTAGCCTTACGTGGCTGAGCAATGAGGCTGCACCACGAAAACTTGCAACAACCTAATGAAGGTGGAACATGAAATCCAGACGATGGAGGAGTAAGAGTTTGAGTATAAAAGGAAGAAATACAATCAACTTTCTAACTGAACTTACTATCCAGTTTACGGTATCATTAATTAATTCCGTCACCCAAGTTGTTTAAAGTAATGGAGTTGCTGAAGATACTGTGCCAATAAAAGATGACCCCCAAATCGTTTTTCTCGCGCCCTTCAAACACACAAAGATATCGTAGTTCTATCGCATATACATGTATTGACACACGGGAGGGGCAGTGATGCACAGTAATTTTCACTCTTTGGTCCTGTATTTAAGATTAAGAGTACAAGATACCGTACGCGTAAAGTAATCGCAACATCTACGTCTTTAGAACAATGCCAAACGCACCCGAACTCAACTCAACAGCTCGACCAAACCAGGAGCTAGTTGAAGTGGGCGACAGTTTGCCCTTATTCTCAGCTCTTTTTAGTAACATAGGAAGCCTTTTGGTGTGTAGATAAGAAGGGGGAGTGCCCCAGGCAACGAAGGTCAAGAGGGTTGGCAAAAACTAGTTGAGATCAGCGGTAGCCGCCTGTCTGTGGGCAGGTAGCACTACAGCACTGGAATTGCTTATGACCACAGCGAAGGCCGAGAGCTATAGCCTAGCAGACCCAACTCTTAACCCTTCTGAACCCATAACACGTGAGAAGTAGGTCACAAACGTAGTACACATCTAACAATTACGCGATACGATAGTTCTCTTTACTTTAATGATTTCAGTCACACTGTCTTCTCCATTTCTGTAGGAGGTGCTCCTATATATACAAAATTTCTAGATTGAATGATTGACTCGCGTGAAATCTGTAACGGTAAGTAGAATGCAAGAGTTAATAATGAAGGTGCACAATAAAAGTAAGCATAAAGCTTTGTGAAAAACACGCAAAAGGTGAGAAAACTTCATTAAGAACGGAAATCACACTTCTAATCGGTTACTGAAATTACACTGCATATCCGCTAAGCAAATGAAAGGCCATCTAGTCAGTTCAGTATTAAGTGACCTCTGCTGACAAGTGTCAGTTATACAGAGAAACTAACGTTGTTACAGAAATGAATGTTGAGAGAATATTTGTTAAGAATAATTTTTATCTTACACTCACAAATAAGAGCTTATTTTCCCGGAGAAAATTAGTATTATTTTCAACAAGAAGTAAAACTTTAGTTACACCTGAATGGGACAGTTGAAACAAGAAAATGAACTTCGCACGGAACATTAGGAAAAGAGGAGAGTATAGGTGGACGAGCGGCACGTGACGTTAGGGGCCACACCCATGTCTGATGGACATGCATACACGACATGGCCTCCGAGTACGGCCTCTCACGACATGGTGCATGCGTACCCATTGCGCGACTTAGCATACGTACCAACAAGATCAAACCAAGAGCCACAGTATGTTCTCTCCAAATGCAGTGAATTATTCTTAGTAAGTTGGTCATGAAACGGGCATGCCTGGCAACTGAGGCGAGACGCATCGGAGTCAGTATAACTCAGCTGCGGCAAAACTTCTCCCCAGAAACGCCTCTACTATCTTCATTAGCGTCCAGGTGCAACGTTCCAACTTAATCACCAGCTATACTTAGGGAACGAGAGAACTGAGAGGAATCTCGTCCAAATAACATACCTGTCTGACAGGTCGACAAGAATCCGCAGCACCTTTCGTACGTCCTACGTACTAAATTCAAATCACCCAGAACTTATCACGCGCCGGATGTCAGTTTTCTGTGACGATGGAACCATGTGACGTTCACACAATACAATAAATAAAAGGTGAAACAATAGAACATATTTCTTGCAGTCGATACGATCACGTATTTCGCAGTTAGAGTAATATTCTTCTTGAACTAGTACATCCATTAATCATGAATAAATAAAGATCACAGAGGATCGAACGATTTTGAAACTGCCGTTGAAACGTTCTTCCTGACAAATGTGATACGTTTGCAATCATTAGCACCACGATCACAGCAAAGAAAGGAAACGCATTAAGACTAAAATAAACATATGACGTCCCTTATCTGAAGTCAATGCGATCAGTACACGAGGCTTTCAATTGTACTTTCAGGCATCATGCGATTTAAGGTCTAAGATTACAGCTCATTTAGATTCTGAGCTACCCATTGTAGGAAGGAGATGGTGGTTATAGTCTATTTTACGACTGATTAACCAGGTTTAGCACAATTGCAAGCAGGAGGCCGAACAACCATGTTATAAAACCGAAGAAAAGAGTTGATGCAATAAAAAATGCAAATAGTTCAGGCTTGGCTACCGCTATCTTTTCGGTTCAAAATTATTGCTAGTTGGCATTATCAGTTTGAGGAAGACAAAAAAGTAATTTGGTATCTAAGTGATTAAAATTCGCTGAACGTAAATACAGTAATACATGAAAAGAGCTTGTACCTAGGATGTCACTCACATAACCTATGTAACACAAGCATTATGTTGTTACAAACATACACTAAATTTCAGCATAGCTGACAACGAAGACTCATCCTGCACTTTAAACTCTGTTATGAAATCCTAGAGTTCAAACTGCTCCATGAAGCGCCAGGGTGCTACTCAGTGCACAGAGCAGCCTTATTGTAGTCACCTAGCGATTTCCTAGGAACTAATTGGATAATTAATGAACGAACTTTAAATTTAAAAGTATACCTAACCGCATAAATCGGTTAAATGTATACTCCAAAACAGATTATATTGAAATACTAGAGCCGAATCGAGACATTCATCTCGATTGAAATCCTTAAATACGGCTAAAATCGGGAGGCACAGGTGAAGGACTTTAATAATCAACATACAAGTATGTAAAAGTGAGTAACTTTCAAAAGATTTTTCAGGGGTAATTTGACTTCATACGTGAGCAGACAACAGCAGCAACAGTAGCAGTACCAGGGAAGATCATAGTATCGATAAACCGAGATAATGAATACTTACACTAGACTCCCGTAGACTTTTTTCACACTAGCACGCAGTAAACCAAGTACGAAGTAAACCACTGACACTCTGATATCACTCACAAATGGTAACTTAATGCCATGTTTCAAAAGCTAACAGAGAGTTAACGTAACACATGATTACAATTAAATTTTAAAATTGTCCCTTTACCATGTTCTGCAAAAAAAATAACAAAAGGCTTCTCAAGTTATTTCAAAGAAGAGCTTGACTATGTTTCATATTACAATTAGAAGACAAAACATTATCAATGTCATTCAACTACTTTGATACAGAAGTGACGGTTATTTCACTGCACAAAACTATCACAACACTAATAGAAAAAATACAGATTCAAGAACAAATATTTAACAGAATCAATTTTTTCAATTTAGAATCTAAAAATTTCCTTAAAATGTACTAGGTATCGTTTCTAAAGAGCGCGCTACACCTCAAACACAAATGAGTAGGAAGATTGTCCTGCCGAAGAAGCAAGAACACGCACAGCAATAGAGACTTTACAGGTTTTCCACATTACACAGGTTTCACAAGTTCTGATGTCACTCAAAGAAAACCTTACACTGGAATCTAGTAACACTGAGGATATTGCTTCGGGATCTTAGAATGAATGGGAACACACCGAGTCACATTCACCGAATTATATCACTGGGCGAGCACGTAGCGTGCGCCAACAGAAGCGTAGATGGTACGAAGACTTGTGGCAACCCTACACGGGAGGTAGCAGACTCGGAGCAGTTAGTAGGGTGCTCCAGTGACCGATGTTACCTCGGCTGAAGGTCACGTGAGACTGGACGCACCACGGCCGCACACTCGCTCCGCCTCCGCCCCCTGTAGGTTGCCCTCTAGAAGCTGCTAGCTCACTGGCGCGTCATTGATCCGAGCGCAACACCATTCATAAGCGCTATAATTTTATTGTATTGTGTTGAAGAGACCACGGCACGTTTGAGTTCGTAATGGCATGAAATCATAGAAGAACTTGCGCGCATACGTGAAGAAAATATAATACACATGATACGCGAAAAACTGAAAAAAATCATGATTTCTAACATCATTGAAAAATATGACCAAACACAAACTTGATTAAATCGTAACATTGACGTTGAAACACGGTTTCATGAAAAATGCCGTTGAAAAAACTTTTCTCACTCAACCTTTCAATTCCATAATAACCTGCATCAATATATTATACCTTGGTTGATTTTGATGCTATGCTTTCACAACCAACTATCATTCGTCGTTCAATTGGATTCAATAGTGGGAATGACACGTGTTACAATAACACTGTAAAACAGAGCAATGGAAGTAGAATAAAAAATTTCTGATTCCACTACTGTAATTCTACGTTACGATAACTAGTATATTCAAATTCTTAGCCGCTCATGACATCCCGATTGGAAGCGACCAGAATAAGAGCCAGTTAACATACGGCCAATCTAGGGCATTTTCAAGCCACAGCAAGGGTAGCCTCAATAACTGCATCAGTGAAGATCGCAAGTACTATGCAGCCCAACCCAGTATCGCGAGCGCGGGTTAAAAACTGGAGCAGGTAAAAAGTTGTCCACAACTGTACATCGCCAACATCTCCAGTACCAGCCATGGATGACGCTTGCTGCCACTAGCTCTACCACTTACCTTTAATACTTCCTGGAATGCTCCGTATCATTGAGCAATGTTATATCCGCATCTAGTTACTAAGGAATTATAAATTGTATATTCCGGTTGAGGATAGATTATGGCGTGTCTTGTGAAGTTTTGGCATTATTCCCATGCACTTAAAGCGTTTCAGGGAACTTATTTAAACAACAAACTATCAATGAGGTTAACTGATAGAATCTAGACGACTCATATCTGATAGAATTCTAGTTACTTTCACACAGAGGTATAACATCCTTACGATCTAAAACTATTATGCCTTGACCACTACGTAAGGAAACAAAGAAGCTGTCAATGTACACATGAACCGCAAACATACTTATTAATCGTGATTTACAGAATCAATATTCATTCCACTTTTACAATGAAAATATCTTTCTCACTTAAAAATATCTGGCAAAAACACACTCAAGTACAGATAAAGTAAACTTGCTGTCATTTTGTCGTAAGTGTAGAGAAGTCAGCACTTTAAATAATTGTGGCTCTATTTGAAGCAGGTCGGTCACAGAGTGTCAACACAATTGTGAAACCTCGACTGGTGATAGAACTAAAGGATGGACTTCGATCATGGTTTATAGGCTATTCGCGGCATAGACAATATTCAGAGATTGGTGAAAAAATACACATTCAGAGCTAGGCTGTTTCACTTGGCTCAATTGTTCATCTGATCCGACAAACTGGAACAGAAATTCAACAAAACAAATGAGAAAAAAGTTATTTTTTAACCTTCAACACCTGATCTTCCTAAGAGAATGACGAACACACTTTCAAAGTCCAGCAAGAAATATATAGTACAAAAACGAGAAGTACGCAATAGATACTGCATAACGAAAAGATTATTCTCATTAGTTGCTAACTAAAAAAAAATACCACGATTTCAAATAGCACACATCATGTCAAAATTAGATGCACTTGGATGAACAGAAATTACTTCTTTGAACTGGTACCTCAATTCAGATTATGGCCACAACCGCCATGGGCGATGGGACTCTACTCGTTATCCGCACGCACTGACGAACAATCTGCCGTAATTGGCGTAGTGCCCTAAACGGGCAATGGATAAGTCGTCTTTTAACCCTGCGAAAAAACCTAACACTCAAGGATGGACAACGTCAGAGCAGCTGCCTACATCTCAAGAACAAATAAGCCGTCTCCGGCATAGTAATAAATTATTGATAGTAGTTACTATTCCACAGCTAGTTTTAGGACGCAGAAGAGTTTTAACGCAAAGCTAGGAAATGAAGGACGTATCCTGAAGTGTATCAGTACTGGTTTCAACTGGGTGCTTTTGCGGTTGAACTCCATACCTTGTTTACATACAGATGTAAAGGGTGCGAGGGCTATTTGAGGATATTCTCAGTACGTTAAATAATCAATTCAAATATCGTTGATGATACTTCGTTGTCAAATTATTCTACGAAGCCACCTTTGGCTTCAATGGCTGCTTCTGTGGGGATTTGAAATCGTTAACAAAATGGAATTAAAGCGATCCTCCTTCATTTCAGACAACACCTGGATAACGGCTGCTTTCATTGAAGCTATGGTACTAGGAGGAAGGTGATTAGTCTCCCTTTCAACAGCGCTGAACACGTACTAGTCCATACGATTTGTATATGGCGAGTTCGGGAGCCATACACTGGGGTCAAATGATGGTAAAAATTCTCTGATAACGAATCTTGGCTTACTATGGCTTTGTGAGAAGGTGCTCGCTCTTGCTGAAAGACGTATGGCCTTCCATCGGATGCTTTATCTATCTAGGGCTCAATAACCGTTTTTAGAACACCAATGTATCCAGCCGCATTGACCCCAAAGGCCCTGTGGAAAATGCAAGGTGGGATGCCATGACCTTCACTACTCACAACTCCTAACACTATCACAGAAGCCGGAAATTTGGTGGCATCACTCCGAATTCATTTCTTGGGTTAACGTTTTAATTTAAACTTGAAAACTTGAAGTAAAAAAATAATATTTCAAACGATTCGAGTGAGTAACGAACTGAAAACGATATGTCCTCAAACAGCCCTAGCATCCTGTATAGAAAGAGTATTGGCACACTCTATAAATAATTCTATTAATACAAGCATTATGAACGTGAACTCGAGTTTCATACGACTAACCAGTAAAAATTATTTTAGCTACAATTGGCAAATCTGAATAGGAATTCTTTGTCGTTAATCTTGATGTAGTTGTTCAACTGTTTAGATAAGCAAACCTGATATTTGAAGCCGATATTGAAACGTTGAAAATTATTAAACAAACGTAAAAGTGTCAGTAGTGGCTCACACGAGACACTTTGGCCACCACTCGCTCCGCCCACACTCGAGTATCTAGGGTCACGTCTCTTGAAAGAAATTTCCAAGTCATTCTACAGCAATAACTAAGAAACGGAGCACACAATCCAAGCTTCAAGATCATCACAAAGTTAGAAAATACGAGATCTGCAAAACCACAGCCCACCAAGTTCGCAAACCGCTATCGAGCAGCGTCGTACTCGTACGTACGCATGCAACATGGAATAAAACATGAAGCTGCTCATATTTTGACCTAAACTTGCTAAAGCTAGTGAACTTTCTGGTAAGGAACTTCTATACGAGCGTAAACTTAGTACCAAGTAAAAACATTTCAAACAATGAATTATGGAAAACATAGAATATACAATATTTCATGACGGTACCAGTGGCAACTCACTTTTGATATATCCCTCGATTTGAAATGAAATTCGATTTAGATTACGTACAAAAATTAATATTTAATTACCTCGGCAAGTTACTCAAAGCCTTATCATCATTCCAGTCAACAACAGGGAAGTTATTTCTCATGATACTCGCACAACACGAGTACAAGCCTTGAATGACTAGAAAAATCAAAATCCCAGTACATAATTTCCCTCAATGAACACCTTTAGACTTTTCGTAAAAGTGTTAAAATGTGAATTTGTTGAACTCTTAAAACATCGCTCCATTGTAAACTTAAAAAGTACTCGACAACGAAACATAGAATAACTACAGCACTGAGTAGTCAAAATGATTAAGACGACATTGTCACGCAAGCAGAAGTGTAAATGATTTAAATTTAAAACTCTCACTGTAAACGATTATTTCATTCAATCGTTTACGCTACGTATAACTAAAACGAATTATAAACCTTCTTTGGGACCATATGTCCTGTAAGTTTCACAGTTTGTTAATTTCAGGAGCGAAGTGGGAGAATAAATGTATACCAAGAAATGCTACAACTATGATTGTGTCTCAGAATGAAATAGTACAGATATATTATCACAGACCGATAAAATATACTTGAAATGATAAATATACAACATAAAAACTAAATAAAATCCATCATTGAATAAAAAATATCCATACTCAAAGGTTACAGAACGAGCAAGCGCATTAACAATGCAAAGGAAGCAATACCAGGTAACACATATGGCAAGCGATCACTGTTCTAGGGTACATCTGCCGTGCTCAACAATCGCATTTCCCAGTGATCGTATAGATACTTGTTGGTGTGTCCAAGGTTCTGTACAGTAAGTTTTCTCTCTACAGACAGCCATGTTCGTCTGTGTCTTTGCGCGGTTAGAGAGGCAGAGTCAGAAACATCATTACTCAACTTATTGATAATCCAAAACTGTTATCACTCACTCACGGCCACCAGATACAGGTAATATATTCATCCGTTCGTTGAACTGTTTATTTAACCGGCGACTGAATGTTGGGCAATTCTTGACCAATTGGTGAGTCGACCTGGCCGCCTGACCAGATGTGAGGCGTCCGTCCCCATTGCGATATGGCTAGCGGCAATGCAAGGGCAGGACGTCAAGCCTGCCGTGCTCAGCATGCACACAAGTGGCAACCGCGGGTCAGCCTCTCCGCAGCCTTCTGCAGGAAGTCGTAGCCGTTGAACAGTTGCAATGCGCTCTAAAGGAGCCTAACTAAATACAAATTTCCCATCAATTTGTCTTCAGTTTCTCGCATCCTCTCCGGGTGGTTTAATTTTATTCCAATTATAAAATGACCACTATAGCTAGCAGTTTTCTCGTGGCAATACTGTAGGGTGGAAACACAGTTGTACATGGATGATCGCATGATATGAAGTCTATGTTCAGCGAAATTTCCACTAACTGTGAAAATGATGAATTTCAATCAAATCCTACAATCTGTTATTTGTGAATAAAAAGTACCCTCGTAGAGTACAAGGCTTCACAATATAGCTCTAACGAACTAGAAATAGTTTCATCACATATCGAATTACACCAATCAAACAGAAAAACTATTCAATTAAAATTATTCCATTTGTGCATTTGGTTTTATAAATATTTGAAGGACCGTGAGGCACAAAAATAATAATTTAAACATGTACAAAACAACAAAACCATAAATAGAACTGGTAAATGTTATGATTTGAGGACGCGAAGGCAAACTCTACAACCGAAGCATCAAAAAAGCTAAGTTGTAGTAGGTAAACAAGACTTGGCAGGCTATGCAGCTACCGCGTCCACAGTCCTTCCGTACACAGTAGCTCACTCGCACACATGTACACGAGAGGGTTCGGCATGAACGAACAAGTCTGTCTAGAGCTAGAAGGGATGAAGGGGAGGAGCAACTCCCCCTGTGTTGAGGGGGATAAAAGGGGTTTGGGGGTTTGGCTGTCCCCTCCCCGGGACCAGTTGAAAGGTCATATAAGGGGGTCTGAATGCCAAATACCGGAGCAAGGGCACAGGGGTGGAGGTACAACTAATACAGAGCAGCTCTTTACGGCGCACGCACACACAGCATGTCGGACTGATGCAGGGAAACAAGCATGCGCGTCACTCACCCGAGCCACGGAAGCACACAACACAGGCGCGCTCGCTGGGCTGTCGCGGTACCTGACCAACCCAATAATGCTTTACACATCCCAGGCGCATGTTGAGTGTTCATCAGGAGTCAAATGAGGAGGGCGTCCACGTGCAAGATGATGATAGCGGATATCGTGAGTGACGCTCTCAACGATCACCTTGAATCACAAAAACATAAACGAACAGCCGAGATTGACGAGAATACTCGAAATTTCTAGACACTCGTCATATTACGAGCTGTTCTGGTTCATTGATAGGAGAATTGAGTTTGAAGAGATATCTACGAGGCAGTGATACTTTACTAGTGAACATGAGCATGCGAACAATATCTAGTACGGCCAAATAGAGGGAATAAAGCGAAACGCAACGTAAAGCGTAGTCAAAAAACTCGTTGCAGCGTCAGTTGAAGTGAGGCCTTGAATACTCGCATAATTCACTAGGCAATGAAATACAGAGCTGAACTGGAGAGCACTCACTCCGAGACAATTGTTTACCAAAAGTTCAATGGCAAATGTTTATTTATGCACACCTGTGTGCGTCAAGACTCTCGAGTCCCGCTCAGACCTACCTTAAATTTAGCCAATTTATCTAACAAGTTGAGATCATGTACGTGACATTTGTGTGTCCCAAGGACGAAAGCAGAAACAATCTCTTCAGCAGATGACCAGTGTAATAACAGCCCAGAGATAACTGACTAGTTCTACTAAATCCTCATTCGTGCACGTCATCCAGGACGTGTAAGTCAAAAAAATATGTTTTCCAAGGAGAAATAGGGGAACAAAGGAGAGCTACGACCTCGCATAATTTATAACCGCTGAAAAGGATGAAATTTCCTCCAGAGTACTGAGATCAAAAAGCATCAGAGCGACACGGTAACGTTGTGGGGCCCTAACTTACAGTTGATCACCACAGCAAGGAAAATGAATAGTGAAACAGGTGTGAAAAAACTTAGGGATAGTACAAAATTACATGGCGAAATTAAATTTCTATAACACAACTGAAAACTGAGCAACGTCATACGAAATAACGAAACAATTATAGTTTAACCCACACAAGCAGAATTAAAGGGAAATGAGAGTTGCTCAAGAGTTGACCTAGGTTGGACATGTGTGCTGAAGGAACGACCTAAGGAGACAGGGCGGTCCCTTTGGTCACGCGTCTAAGGAACGCTTCCAAGGTCTGCTGAATAGGTAGATCTGAGTCAACAACACGGAACACGTCGCTTACACATTACTGGCCAAAACCCATACCTAAAATGCACAAAAATTACACAAATTTATCTGCATGCACAATTTTTCTGTAAAATATGTAAGGGTAAGGGTACACAAAGAACAAACATAAAACCATAATCACGTCAAGTTTTAACATGAAATGCGAACTCAGAAATAAATAACCCCACATTTTATACACTTTCTTGTCACATGATACACGACCTCGAATTACGGATAAAATGTTCAAAAACACATAGAAGCTTCCTCGTTTTACCCTGTTTTCGTGATTTCTTCAGAAAGTCGAGATGAATTAACGAAGCTATTAGCAGAGCAGCACTGCCAAGGGGACACAAAGCACCGCTAGAAGGAGCTGCCCCCACAAACCAGGACCTGACCAGCTTCCGGGTAATTAAAGGGAGGAAGTTGCCCAGTAGCGGACCAGGGCGCACAGCCCGCGTTGCGTAATGACCACTTCTCTCTACGTGGTGGTCACGAGCAGTGTTTTTTTTTTGGTGGTCATCCAAGACATTTTAGAGGTCGCTCTAAGTCACTTTAGAAATAATCTTGTACACAATAATGAATCAGTTTGGTGATCGCTCAAGACAAATTTCACAAACATTGTTAATATATTACTGTTTAACACAGTATAACTTTAAATGCTGATGAATTACACACAGTGATAGTAATCTAAACATATGCTAGAACGAAGTCGCTCGATTCGACGATGATCACAACTGATGGCAATGAAACATATTTGAATCACCTCTAGGTCACCTCGCAGACAAAAATTTTGGCGCTGGACGCCCCCACGGAAATGGCTTACGGAACACCAGGCCGGATATTGGGAGAGAAAACATTCTACTTGTACGCTAAAATGACTGATGCAAGGCCACCGAGGTCAGGTCATACTGATGCGTTTACTTCATTAGCTGTCATGCCCACACGTTCAATACTTGGATATCCTGAACAGTAACTAGCGAGGAAGAATGAATACCTCAAAAAAGACGAACTTGGTAGAAGTTCATTGAGAAGCAGTGAAATAGACGTGAATTGAAATTCACATATGAGAATTCAAAAATGCATAAAATTTGTTACAATAAAATATTGTTAAGAAAATGTTCACACAAGTCGACACGTAATAGAAAAATAAAATATTGAAGAAGCACACAGAAACTTCCCAGAAAGTTGAATGTATACCTGGAAGCAGAAAAAAACTATTCTAATTCAAGGAGACAAAACTTGGAACACGAGTTAAGAACAAATAATAGAACAAAAATCTCACATAAACTGATGTGAAATACAAACTTCTAAGGTTAATGTCGTGATCACTGGACCAACAACGCAGATCAAGAGAAAATTTGAAGTGCGTTTCCACGGTAAACAAATGTTGGAAATTTCGAAACTGTGTTTCCATCGAAGAAACAGAATAAAACACGAGCAGCACAAAGAGTGACAGGTATTCGAGGTCATGCACGAGCATCATGTCACTCAGCACGAGCGTGAGGGAGGGAGCTGTATTGATCGCGCAGGTCACACTCAAAGAGGTCAACTAAGGTCAGACCAGGTCACCAGCCTCTCTGATGAATCCTCCTCTCCTCACACCAGCTCTTATCTTTTCCAGGAGTAGTCCTGGTTTCGTCTTTCCTCTCTTTCTTCTTCTTCTTCTTCTTCTTCTTCTTCTTCTTTTTCTTCCCTTGATTTTCTGCAGATAACTTTTTCATCCACTTTGCCTTCCTCTTTTATTCGCTCCTCGATCTGACTCGACATGTAAGCTTCACTTCTGACATTGCGTACTCGCCTGATGGTTTATCGGACGGTGTTACACTTGTAGACCCCAATTCTCATCCTCTCTTCGGCTCGGCAACCAACATGGTGTGATTTTACTTGTTTGTTTCGGTTAAAAACAATCGGGATTCGGAAGATGTACGCTATTTTGTTTTAAATGGAATTTACATGTGCATCGAATCTACAGTTTTCCGACTTTCAAAAATAATTAGAAATTATTTTTGCAGCATGCAGCAAAATTCCATGCAGCAAAATTTTGACATTGATACATTAATAAAAAAAATTGGAGTAACAAGCATTTTTTCGAAAAATTTACTTCAGAATAAAAATTATTGACAGGTAATTATCCTCTATATGAAGTTCAGCATCCAACAAAAAAAGTATTTTACGCTAGAAAGCGCAGAAGAGAAACATCGAGGAGATGTATAACTACATGATGAAAGATTCAGATGATGCTAAAAATCTTTTGGAAAATTATATACCTCATTGTCTCCTTACAACCCACAATAAACGCACTCACATAAGCTAGAAAATACACCATGCGATGCAGTATTACGCCAACGCGTAGCTCTCTCCACAAAAAAATACCCAGATCAACATAACATTGGTTTTACAGTGGTCCATTTTAAAATGTAGCAATCAAGCTGTAAAGCTTAAAATACACATTACCTACCACTTGACCTACAACTCACCACACTATACGCAGCTGCCAATTCAGGCCATAATTAGCCCGGCCCAAAGAGACCTTGAGCTCATCTAAGACACGTAATTTTTGACTTAGTACCGATGTCACACCACCTCAAACTGAGAAGTGAAATACACTCACTATGAGAGGATGCAGGACGGGCGCTTGAGGCGGGCTAGGGCATGCTCAGTTGGCTGTGCATTAGGACGATTGAGGAAGCCAGGCTGTGGTGTCGCACCTAAAACTCTGACCCGCGTTGCACGAATCCAATCCAAGGTGTCATGAGTATGCCGAGGAGTCGAGAGCGCAAGTACTCAAAATAATTACCTCAATTCACTTGCACCTAAATCCATATTAAAATCAGAATACCTCTAAGTTTTGAAATTCGTATTCAGCCTGAACCACATTTTCAGAAGATGAAGCAAAAACCCTCTTGCTGAGACAATTTTTGTCTAAGACGAAGGTCGTTATTTCGCTAGTGTCTGCATCAAGTTGCGTTCTCTCACCGGAGAGCATCTCACGCAAAAGATGTGAAATGGTGTCATCCAAAGAGATGCGAGCACAAAAACATTTTGTAAACGTGTCTGTAATAAAACCACATTGCGAAACCTAGAAAAAGAAAAGATATGCTGTCCGAAATCTGAGAATCCAATGAAACCTCTTCAGGTGATGATAATTGACTAGTTCCATGGAAGAACTTACGAAGTTGAGATAACATATGGGCCCATAGATAACAAATATCGCCCTATTCACAAGTTGCCTTCGTTGAATTGGCTTCAAATGAGTCGTTGAAGTCGATTCAAAATTGCAAGAGAAAGATCAGCTCGCATATTAAGAAGGAAGCAGCTGTCACAACCAATTGCATGAGACCACAACAGTTACAAGTGAAGCACAGATATCTCAGCGAGGAGATAACTCGTAATCACGACTGATATTCATGACGAGTAAGAATTTTGTTAATATTTCATACAAGACGCATAAAGAAATAAAAACTACACGTTTGCCCCTACACTAAGCGTGACTCAACAAATCTCAATTAAGCTGTCCAAAAACACTCTTCGAAGCAGAATTAATGACATAAATGAGCTTGTGCGTTCATTAATTAGCCTACTTTGCTAAGTTCTAACTGTACGCAGGCTTATAGTGTACTCAATAGGCGAACCTCCGACTACGTTGGATACCATTATAGATACTTTCTAGTACCATATGGATATGTTCAAATATCTTCAAATGATTCAGGCTGTGTTAAGAAGATACGACCCAAGTGACAGACAAAGCGATAAATAAGTCAACTTAATAAATCTCTCAACGATCGAAATGCTTTCTTTTCATATAATAGTCTGTGGTAGTGTGCTGCAGTAATCAAGCAAAACTACATGTATGTACAGTATTTATCCAGAGGAAATCACTCGCACAAGTACATCGCAACATGTGGCAATCGTTCCCATATACACTTCAAGACAAACTTGAGTGCGTCCCCAATTCTGGAGAGATAATTTGCAAATCAACTAAAGAAAAGGCATTTGAAAGCTGTCGATCACTTGCTCAAAAGAGCCTACACACTTCAACTCCCAATAAGGCAAGTTTAGACAACGTGAATTTTCAATAACCGCAAGTGCCTCATACCCTAACAGAAGATGAACATCTGCTATGAAGTTTCATTGAATGCATTGGATTCCGATACAATTTCATCGTTTTTTCACTTCTGTAACAAGTTATAAAATCTTGCAACCGCTACATCTAGATGATTCTAGCTACAAGAAGTAAATTTGCTTTTGGATGAACGCAGCAACTGTATCGAGCTGTTGTCGAGTGCTAAAAATTTGCATTTTGACTTATTCTCTGGAACCTGGTAGAATAGTTGTACTCTGGCTCTAGAGTCCCCCAAGGTAGGTGGTAGTGGCCTAATTAAACCCCTGACACTATCAAGCTCTCGACTCTTAACATCTTAGTCGCTAAAATAACGCTCCAAGTCTGGCAAGGTTGTAATTATTCTCCACGTGGGAGTCCAGGGGAGGCCTTGCGCGCGCTGTGCTAAAATACACAAAAGCAGCAAACCGATATGAGGTACTTATTTGCAGGAAATCATAAAAATGTTATGTATTTGTTAGCACAAATAAAACTGGTACTTAGTATCACTTCATACACAGAATAGACAAAGACCCAAAGGTAAAAAGACATCGACGGTTAAACAGACTGAGGAACACAAGCAATAAAAAAAATACTCGTTCATTTGAACATAATTTTGAACGCAATAGGACTTCATCACTACTTTGATCACTTGCAAGCACGCGAGCAGTCGGCAAAGAACGCACGCACGACTGAACGTGTACATCTAAGGCGACACAATCGAAATTTAACATTCAATGAGAGGAGCTTAAAACTATGCAAAAGATGTCGAAGTGCAATGAGTACAAGGAACAAAAAAGAACACAGGAGACGAGCAATCAAGGACAAAACAACAGACACAGATGACGTCATGGCATAAATTTCAAACATAATATTCAGGCACATAGTTACGTGAGGGTATATTGGAGTATCTGAAATATCGTGTTAAGTGCACACAGTATGAGAGATACTCCATTACGGCGCAAATATTGGAAGATGCAACTCAGTAAATAGAAACACTGAAAAGAGCACACTGAGGCAGGAGATCGAAAAACTATATCCGAGGGAGAATTGAGTAAATTAGAAAACATGGGTTAAATGTAAAAAATATACAATTTATAGGAACGAACAGAATAATAGGCATTTACGGATGCTAGCTGAATTTCTTGGTTCACAACAATGATGAGCTGTTGAGCATAAGTTAACACTGAAAAAGAATAACAAGTGTATGTATTAGACACGCTGATTATGCTGAAGGTAATAGGAATGAATGGGAGGAATACATAGAACGAGCATGTAGCAGGTAAGGTAACTGTGTTAGAAGCGTCAGAGCAACTCTCGTGTTCTACATGGTCTCATTGCGTATGTAGAAGTTATCTAGGGGTAAAATAACGTCAAAGAAAACATAGTTTTTTAAATTCCGGAAGAACTCTAGGCCAGTAAATAAACCGAGGTGATCAAACGAGCCACGAGACCTAACCAGCGCGCATGCGGTGGGCAAGGCCAAGCAGTTCACGGAAGTGCTTGTATTTTGCCTCCAACCGCGGCGTCAGCAAGCAAGCAGCAACAGGGAAGTTCAAACTGCAGCAGCATAACACTCCACACGCCTGCAAGTCCAGTAACGTCACGTATGATCCTTGGGGCTTATCAGGCAAGATCATTCAAACTGACTATTTATTCAGTGTGTTAAATTAGGTTACATTGCATCAATTTTGCTAACTTTCACGAAAAGTATAAGGATATCTCGAGTAAACACGAGCGTATCTTGCTATGAATATCGTAATAAACATGCATAAAAAATGTCATATTTCTATCACAACAAATTTCAAAGTTCTAGCGAATGGATACAGCGTAGTATCAATATATTCCCATTGATAACCTCTAGAAGTGCGCGCGGAGCTACCCAGCCCGAGCAGTGCTCACGAAATAGTCAAGTGTTCTGACACAAGAGAAAACCAGAATAAATTTCTTACACAAGCTCAATCGAACACTTGCGGAAATGAGTGCCTAAAAATACTGCCCAGTTCCACAGAGATGATAGAAAAGTTAGATACAATTTCTAAAATTGTAACTCGGAAAATTTTCCAGGAAATACGCATACCGTAGAAAGATGAGAAACTACAAGTTACATAGTAGGTGCATAAAAGTTAAGAATACTTTCAGAATAAATCTATTATTTAATGAACTAACTATGATCCTGAAGATTATATCAAGAAAAATTAACGATCACAGAAATCGGTTACCAAATCGCTTGGCACAATGCTTTGACGCATTTGAATGCAGATCAACAATTCAACGAACAGCGGAAACATAAATACAAACAAGTTTTTAAAGTTCAACCTAGTAGGTATTGATGTATTGCTCAAGAATTTTAAAGCTTCGAGTTCAAACTCAGGCTACGGTAACATGTAACTCGAGCGATGAAGCCAAGAATGGGAATCTTCGACATAAAAAATCAACATTTTCTGCTACATTTTGAGCTTCGCATGAACGTCAAACTCAAAGCGTACTAACCCAAGCATGTAACTCACTCAAGACTTCCATGCTTGACTAATTCACCAGTAATAGTTCCCAACAAAAAACGTTTATGAAATAGGATAAAAATCTGCAGCATGATACTTTCAAACACACCAGCTGAATCGAGACTGCCATTCAGCACATGGCGGCTGGAACTATATAATTTGTCCGATAATCTTGATAAAGTAGATGGTTGTCTCCTGACACGATTTGTTATTTTTATAGACCTCATGTCTAAGAAATCTGAGCGGAATACAGAAAAATACATGGGCAACCACTACTAAAGGACGATGTCCCGAGTAAAACTTCTGATTAAGAAGTTGTTTTGCACAAATAAATAACAGAACGTAAATTAAATTTTGATACCAGCACCGCAAAAGAAATTTGTAAACGATTTGGTACTGCACATTGATCTTAGGGGTAGCGTAGCAGAATACATTGCAAAAGGTTATTCACGAATTGCTGAAAAACGTTTCAACGACGGCAAAGATCATCTTTTAGACATAAAGTTGAAAAGTCACACAGATTACAGAAGGCCCTAATATGAATGGGTCGGTGGCTCGCTACACCAGCCACTCGTAAAAATCAAGGAGACAAATGATTAATTATTCTCAACGATAATACTAAGCCTAGAACTGGGCAAGTAGTTGGCAGCTGTTGGAGACGTCGAGTTCGTAGCAGGATTCCGGTACAATAACGAAGACAGGCATTATCGACATAATCCCCTAGTGCATCACGGCACCTCTCTTGGGAACACGAAATCCATGGCACTGAAAGATCCCCCCAGTGTCCTCGCTAGAAAGGACAAAGTTGACCAATTGTAGTACCGCTTGGATCACTCGTTTGTATAATTTTCATCATATTTCCCAAAAAACTTCTGATGAACGGTACTGTACGTTAACAAGCATCCATAAAACAAGCCTACTAAACCTAAATAACCATTGAAGTTTCTCCGATACAAACGAGATTCAATAATATGACAAAGCAACAAAACTAGGTTAGTTGTAGAAGGCAAGCTACCGCAGCAGCCTTCAGGAGCTCAAGCTCAAGGTGCGTACCAGCCTGGATCCATTGATGAAGTTCAACACATAACCAATCGAGACCAAGGAAGTTTAGAAACTCAAGTTGTTGGAATGGGCGTTAAGTCTGGTAGTTGGCTGGTCATGTAAGCAAAGGAGTGACCACGCCAACAAAAACTGGATCATTTGAAGGTGACCCGCTGGCGCTACCGGCCTCTCAAGCCAGGGTCACCAGTCCGGGCTCGGCCGCCGCGGGCCATGACGCGTCCCACTGCGACACGGCGTCCCACACTGGGGCAAATCCTAAATGGCATGCGAGTTCTAAAATTTACATGAAGCTTCACTACTCTACACCACATCGTCAATTTGATTAAAAAATGAATACGTATGACTCACACGAGAACTGTATTACTTGAAACCTTGCCGAAAATGTCGACAAGTACAACATAGTAGGACGGACAGGATTGCAAGTAGTCAGAAAAAGCCAAGTATGTGCTAATTTCTAAATAACAAAGCCGCGAAAGAGGAACGCGAGGTCGATGATAGTAGAGATTTGCATGTACATAATTTTTCATACTCTACATTACATAACCAAGCATAGAGGGGTTAGAAACTATAAAGCAAATGACTAGTTGGTTGGTTTTAGTGTTTCATCTACTATCGAGATGATCAACGTGAAACAAACGACATCTACGATGAAATCTAAATGAGCTCTAGTGCTAACATACAGAGTGATTTTTATTAACGGGACCAAAAATAATTGATAGTAACTTCTAAAATAAACGAAGGATTTTGAAAACTGGAAAGTAACAGAATCGCGACACTAACAGATTTTATTTTAATTACTTTTTGAAAACAAAATTGTTCATAAGCGAAGGCTGTTCACTAAGGCACTTGCGAGTCCTGGATCTAGTCGCCGGATTTCTGCCTCGCTGGATGCCTTGAGTTGGTGTCGATCTGTCGGTTCATCACAGCAAACTCTTCCCTTTGGGTATCCCTAAAGGATGCAATGCTATCAAATAAAACGAATGTCTCAGAATTTCATAGATGATTAGTTTTTAAAATCCGTTCGATATAATAGGAGTTGATGAAGATTCTTTTTAGTGCCGTCATTAAAAATCCTTTTGTACATAGAAGTAACATCATATGCATACTTCCGATAGCTACCTTCATTAGGAATGTAATTTAGGCATCAACCACATGAACGGAAAGGATGAGTCAATCTGCAGTAAGCTACGAGTTCCTAAAAGCCTCTGCCATGCAATTAAATTCTTTTCCTTCATCGGATGCCTATACTCAAGCAGCCTTCCGTGGTGGCCGTTGTCTTACGTGTCCGAAAGTAGATCATGTGCATCTTCCCGTATTCTGCACTACTTATGATTTACATTGCACAATTGAACTTTTGTATTGTTAAACTCTTCACACAGTCGAACAGTCTATCAAAAAGAAGGCACGAAAGTTCATTTGATGAATTTTCTTCGTTCGTAGCGATGTCCTTGTAACCTCGCATAGCTCTCTTCACCCACGGTCGGTTTGCTGCTGCGACAGCTGCTGCTCGTGTGGCTTCCTTGCTAAGAAACTACGCCATGTCAGCTCGAGGTCATCTTGGGTCCCTCCCCCAAACCTGCTCGGCTTCCCCCACCCTCACCACCACCTTCATCATCACTACTCGGTAGCCGCGCTCAACAGTTGTGCTTCTGGCGCATCACGCGCGTTAGTAAGTAGCAATAGGAGGCCATTCCTATTCCCTACTGCCAGCAGGAGCTTGTTTTCTCCATGCAACAAGGGAGCAGCACAGTAACATCAGTCGCAGCTAGTACCAGAATTATTCAATTATATAGCAGAAGATATGCTTAGCGAGTAATAATACTAAACATCCCAACACTTCATCAAACGAATGTCTGGGATAATGGAGCGTAAAAGCCACAACTGAATCAACAGAGAAAATACGCAACCATAAAGACAATTAAAAAATTTGTTTACATTACCCTCCGCACCATACGAATTGAAATCAGGAATAAACGGTACTGTGTCCGTGAAACACGATGTCTGTGAAATACGAGGAAAGTCATTGAGATCTCTTGTTATCGAAAGCTCAAATTAATTAAATATTCTAAAACCAGCATTCACTCAGTTTCCGGCTAATACCACCAGCTCAGTTATTATTCATACATCGGGCGAAAAGCATGACTTTGAAAAATAATACTGCTTAACAAAATGCACACGAAATCTCCAAAAGACATCATTGTTGCGCGTAGGCTTAGGAGACAGTTCCTGTAATTAGTTCTGGCTAAAGCGTTTTTTTCGCTATGCAGGTTGTCTTCGTATAATTCGTGCTCAGAAGTGGTTCAGTGATTTAGCTTACACTGGTTGCAAACGCGTGTATAAGCTTCAAAAATGATTTACTTTTCGAAACGTGACTAAAATTTGTACTAAGAGTTACAGGCTAAGAAGAAAATTACGACCCTACTGTAGAAGGTGCCCAATTTTTAACATCAGAAATTGTGAAAATAATCGCATTTTTCACCCTGTCACTTGAAAACAGAAGAATTCACCTCCAAAATGTTTACAGAACTAACACCTTTAAATTGTTGACAACAAGTCGACAGTACAATGACAATTTAATTAACATTAACAGAAGCGACCATTTCAAGTATGAGAGGAAAATTTTGAAACGTAAAAATATGATGCCAGCTTTTGCTTTCGAACATTTGCTGTTTAATGAGAGCAATGAAAGCACAAGCGTTCAACTTAAATAAGACACCACTCTTCAGGGATCTGAATTTTGAAAATAAATGCTTACTGCACGCTGAGAGGCCTTCGTTAATAAACACGCGGATTTCACATAAGATTTGACGCAAGACACGACGTACGACAGACACCAATAAACAGACCAGGGATAGAGCCATTACACAAAAAATCGAAATCGAAGCACTTCATAACAAACGAATTAACTAAATGGTTTAAAGAGATCTGATGATGACTGAAGTAGAAATGTGACGCTTGAGAAAGAGACGCGTCTATAAAGTGAGAAAGGATACAAAAAAGGTACAGTTAAAAGAAAGCGCGTGACCAACACGGTGCGCTATGAAGATTTGACCTCTGCATCCAAGCACCGCTATGCATAACTTCTCTGCTTCGCTGATGAGGACCTGAATCCAGAATCTCTTAACAAGCATGCATAGCTCCACCTAAAGGGCTTCTGACCTTTCAACTTGTGCTGCAATGGCAGGTTTTTGTGAACGTGAACTAGGGTAGAAGACGTGGTGGGACGAGGGTCGCAAACGGGATAAAGCAAGTGTCCGAGGTCTGCCCCAAGAACAGTTATAAAGGAAGGTGCAGCACGCTGCATGCAGCTGCAGCAGCAGCCCTTGCTCCTAATAGGGTCACAAAGTGCCTCGCTTGCACCTACATACGTGAGCGCTGGAGCACTCAAGCGTCGAGTTCAGCTCTTGAATGATGGTACAGTCGATCTCGTCATCCCGCGAGCTTCAAAGTCAAGTTGTGTATGCAAATAATTAAATTAATCAATCTTTCTATTAGAGAATTACATTATTTGAAAATTATACGAAGGGAATAAAATTGGACGTTGCAAAATAATGCACAAACAAACGACCGTCAAACTGAATTATTAAACGTGAGTTTGTTGTTAGAAATTTCATACTCCTGACTGAAACTTCACAATTGGTGTTACTACCAAACACAGGAAGTGCTAAGCAGGCAGTGTAACAACAGAGCAGGGTCGCAAGTAATTAGGGCTGCGTTCGCTGCAGACAGGAAATGGTCAATTGCAGGTGAGGTCACAGATCGCAGGTAAGCATGTCACAACATCGCCCCCCTATGTCACCGTTTGACCTCAGCCAATTCTAAGCTCATCAATTACAATTGAACACTGCTTATGGTGCACGCAGTCTGGCACTTCGAGAGACTGAATACATGCTTGAGGACATCTAGTAAACTTGAGGTTGGACGATTTCATTTTCACTCTAGACTTGCGAGCGGTGAGTAACATTCAAAATTTAGTGACTCAGGAGTTGAGCATAGAGTGAAATGCGGATTATAGCAAACTTGAACAAATCGTTTATTCAAACTTGATTCAGTTTCAACATCACGAGCACGCCACTGAATTACAAAAAAAAATCCGTAAGTATTGAAACGTATTACTTCACAATAAACTCTTCTCGAAAAACAGCTGCAAAGGAACCAAATGCATTTCTAAAAGCTTGTGACTGAATAAGTTACACGTAATTGAAAGAAAAACAGGATATAAATCATTTATACCAATGTCGTTGAATAAAAACACACTATTGCATCAGAATCCACAGACGGCTGGATTTCTGCGGAAAAAGAACAGTAACCTATTCATTCGTTTATGGAGGAAACAATATTGCTGCAGCCGTACAACACAAACGATATAATTATTGCACTACATTAGAAGCCACAGGCAGTAATATTGCCTATTCCTCTATAAAAATAGCTACCTCCTTTTTCACTCATGAAAAATGTATGGCAGAAACAATATTGCAGCAGCAGAAAACAAAAGACGTCTCAAAAACTGCTTATGCCAGTACGGCAGGGACGGATATAGCCAGAACACAACCCCGGCGCTGACGGCGACTCAGCGAAGGCGTTCGCCTCGTACGGCCGGCCACCTGCGCTGCGCAGGTCGTCACTGCTGAGCGTCCGGTTCCCAGACGTGGACTGAAGGTGGACGAATTCACGGTCACACAGGGACTCAGGGAGGCTAGTTCAGGTGAAAGAGGCCCTGAGGTGAGGCAGTGGTGGGTCGTGACCCAGTGTTCAGGCCTCATCCTTTGAGCGAAAGTTGGTCGGTGTGAGCAAGTTGGCAGTACAAGTTGTTCGTGAAGTCACGCGTGAATCGAAGTCGACACCGTACTTTGATGACACGTTAAACCAAACTTATGACCGATAATTATTGAATTTAAGCACTAAGAGCTTTCCAAGAACAAGATTGAAACAGCGAAAGCACGAGAAGTTAGATGATCTTGAATTGATACGCAGAACAAACGAACGAAAGATCTTAGAGTTAATGTATACATAATTTTTTAGTACACACGCTACGACACTTTAAGTCATGTCCTAGTTCCATGGAATATACTAACTCTTTACCGATTAAATTAGTTTGAGAATAAGGTTGCATTTAGCTGTGTACGAAAAACTAGCTGCAGCCTATGTTTATGTATACATACAATAAGGCTGGATTTCACTTTTTATTAAACACTACCAGCGTCCTCACAAAAGTGGATTGTGAAATCTGCACAGACGGTAGAGGGTTAAATGTTTCATCTCTACAAGTTATAATTAAAAAAGCGTTAGATTCGCGCGACCGATGAGTGCACTCCAGGATAGAGTAAATTTTCCCTCGCGTGAACCAAGCGTTTCCTCAAGTCACGCACCAGATTTAGGCCCAATGAAATGACATAATTTTGCCTACTTCTCGACACTAGAGTGACTAGACACATCCTGGAACAATAGTGAAATACGCTACAAATAACTTACGAGTTCTCATAGGACACCATTAAAAAGATGAAGTAGGCTGCAGAACATCAATAACATATTTCGGATTTCATATCGTCTATAGAGGACTATTTATTCATTTACATTTTCATATGCCTCAGAGTTTTACCATCATATGATCTGAACACTCCGAGACGAAGCTGATGAAATGAGAACATAATATCAATAGCTAGAATAGCCCAGCAAAACCAGCTATTCAACATGCACTTGACTACACTGCAACAAAATCATCGCGAGGTCGACCATTCTCTAAATGCTGTTACTATTATAGTACTAGGGTGCTGTTCCTGGTATCAATAGTAGCTTAAATTCTTTCTAAGAACCAGTAAGTATTCGATTGTCCCGGTCAGCATCCTCACTAGCTCGGAATGGTCAGAGCTGTGACCAGCTAGGAGGTATCGCAGGACGGAGGACAGAACTTCCTAGAGCATTTCCTCCTGGCAGGCGGACGCCTTGGCCGGGGTGAGAGCGCGGGCAAGGAAGGTGGCAGCGGCGGAGGTGCGGGCGCGCTCTGGTTTCCTGTTACCCACGGTATCGTGCAACACACCACACTGTGGTGAGGAGGTATCGTGCAACACACCACACTGTGGTGAGGTATCGTGCAACACACCACACTGTCGTGAGGAGGTATCTACACAATTCATCACAGGTAGGTATCATCGATCATAGCAAAAAATATATATTTGTACGAAAGACGTATAATCTTATTTATTAGAATAAGGGACGCCCAGGAACTAAATATAAAACCAAGTGGATGTTTCCAACTATCTACTCTACTCACATAATCCTCGAACGGACAAGTGACATCAAAGGTCCACTGTCTCAGTGAGTCAAGTTGGTCGGACCCATGTAAAGCAGAGCTGACAAACCTGAAGACACAGAAGTCGGTCTTTTGTTGCAAATTTAAAACCAACTACCTCGGGCTAATAATGACAAGATCTCCTGTTCCAGAGAAATTACAAAGTAAACATAAAGCTTTACCATGAAACTTTGACTCTATCTCGGTCATGGAACTGAATAGCGATAAAATGGAACTACTCACGGTAGACTCTGCCCGTCTATGAAAGAGCAACTAAATTTTGTTACCATGGCTGACCCAACGTTCCTGAAGCAAAGTAACAAAATTTAACGTTATTGAAAGGCCGGTCCAAGGCTTCTGAGGCAAGACCGATAATTCGAGGAACATCCGTCGGTTGAGTTCCGGCGGTCACCCGCTCAAGAACAGAGGTCAACTGTGCAGGAGTCTCTCTAACCCAACCCCTCCCCACTCCCTTGCCTGGGTCCCCCATCCTTCCTGTCCTGCCCCTTTGCAAGGACTCACCATCCCCGCCACTCCGTTGTCCTTGGAGCAGCTTCGGCTTACGCAGGTCATCTTCCCCAGACGTGAACGTCGGGCCAACATAAAGAAGGGAGCGCGGTGACGAGTCCATTTCACGCGCCTAATGTCTCGTGAAGGCTCAAACCGACACTTTTGGCTCGAAAATAGGTTCAGAAACTTAACTTTTTCAAGGAATGCATAAAAACTTCACAAATTGAAATCAAAGAATACGTCCACAAAAAACAAAATCGCTATATTCCCATGTTGAAAGAAACGGGAAACCTTTATTTACTTCAATAACAATTAGTAACCGTAATTAGCTTTTTTAGGCATAGATATTACTCCAAGAAAATATGAAATAAATGGCAATTCGCAGAAAAAAAAATTCAAATTTTAGAATGAAGACGTAGTAAGATGAGTAAGCTACACTTGTCTCGTACATATACAGACTAACGAGATTAATTTCATGAAGAAACATTTCACCAAAAACCATTCAAGCCATGAACAAATCAACAATTTTATACCCTGTCACCAGAACCAAAGTTCTAAAATACATGAAAGTTGAGGAAAAAATATTCCAGACACATCACTTTCAATCGGAACAAAGAATTCATGAGAGTTCAGAAGACCATCACAAAGGGAAATCGTGTGCGATTCACAAGCCCTAGATCCAAACAAAAGGAACACTATGGCACCCAGGCTCACTGGAGAAGCGTTCTGAGTCACAAACACTTGACTCAGCCGCAGGAGTACAGCGAGAGTCGGTCCCAGACGCGCCCTTCTCCTGATGACTCAGGAGGCGCATGGCAGGAGCGTGGGTCATTAGGGGTAACCTACGACCCAACCCTTCCCAGAATTAGGGTAACCTCCGCGCCACTTCATTCTATCGTTCCGATTGAGGCCTCCAAACTGAAAATGAAGGCGAGCGTTTCGAAGGTTTATCATAAAATGCATAAAGTGACCCTCCAAAGATATTTTAATGGTACACTACACAAAAAAATGCGTTGAAAGAAATGCAAGCTTTCCGTCAGAAGCGTTCACAAAAGAATCTACAACACAAGGATCAACGCAAACCATTATTCATTTATTCAGAAGTGGAGAAAAGTCCGCATAATGAAGCCAGCCTGCTAGATCGGCGAACGTAACGCCATAGCAAAGAAGTCTGTGATCGTTACGTGCACCTAAGAACCAATCTTGTAGGCTTGTCTCAACAATCTTTACGACTTCATTTTTGAATTCGAAAAAACATGGATAAGAAGCTATGAAACGATTACCCGGTAAGGCTCAACCATTTGCATATAACTAAAAGACAACAAACACTAACTCTAACGCGATGCACGAGCGAACTATGGTGCGCACACGTTAAAAATAAACACAAATGGAATGATTGATATAGTCGCATAAAGCTTTGATGAGCGGAGCTTCAACATTAAGAAGAGTTCCTCTCGCAAGACAGTTCGCCAACTCTGATTTCTCGAACTTTGGTGTCAAACTATAAAAACCATGTCAAGCACCCCGATCCTTGCCTAACAGGAATCCGCAATGATATTCAAAAGACACGCCAGAATTGTCCATTTTTGCAGAATTTTTTAAATAAAAAATTGATGGACATCAAGTGACAAGCAATTTGATTCATTCGCTCAAAAAATGCTGCCTTCGTTCACGTTCACTTTCTCCAAAAATTTAGTAACATACTCAGAACTGTTCTCGAATTTATAGGTTGACTTCAGACATATATGCAGCCTGAGCACTTTTTTCAATTGAGCAACTTTTGCTATGATAGCCAATCAGAGCGCAGGTGTGTGCACACGTGTGTTCTCGTAACTGTATAAAATGATCTTCAAGGTAACTGGCAATTCAAATTACATTTCCTAATTGGACAAGTATTTGTTCAAATTTTGATGCCAATCCAGGAATCTCAAGACCATTCAGTGGGTAAATGTTGCAAAAATCTTCGAGGCCCTAACCCAGAAGTGTAACGCCTTCAGACTGCAAAGAGCACCATCAGATAAAGGAGACTTGAGGAGTCAAGCGAGCCGTTCAAAACGCTCGCTCAAGGCTTCACGGTCAGCTCATTTCCTGCCATGAGACACGCCACCGCCGACAATAACGCTAATGTCCCTTAACTGGACACGCGGGAATAAATACAAAACTCGTGCTTTAACATAGGCCCCCGACACTCAGTCATGGGCAGTCAGCTGACCGAGGAATGTAAAACAAGAAGCGATACTACAGTGGACACAAAGTAAATGGTGGGAACGAGTCCGTGTAATTAGCATGCTTTTACGATATAACACTCTCAGACTAATTGGGAAGGATTATCAGCCAGAATTATTGTAGCTTCAATTATTATGAAAATAGGCTAAAAATAATGCAAAATTCGCTACAGGTTGCATAAGAACGGTGCGAGAATAATTGGAGACTTAAAAATCAAAATTAAAGAAAATTTATTAAATAGGTGTCAAACAACTTGCAAGTGCGCGTGAGAAGACAAGGAAGCAATCAAGCATTTTCCGGAAATTTATGACCTCAATAGCTATGAAAGATATCACAAGACGTCTGTTGCTAACAAAGGAGAATATAGGAAGTTAATCAAAACGTCCTTGTAGCGCCTTGTGTAGCGACGGACCTCATAAGAGAAGTGATGCCCACACGCTGACATGAAGGAATTGTGTACACATTTGCCCGTCACGCAAATGCTATACAATCATGTCATTTACGAGCTAAATAATCTGTGGAGCAGCCATGATGCACCATATGTATGTATTATGAAAGAGTTTGAGCCAGACCAGCTGTTAACTTTTCATAGAAGATGCGCAAATTGTGCCTGCAGAAGCTGTTCTCTGAGTGGTTGAGCTGGCGACTATGGTGAAAAGTAGTCTGCATATAAGTTAATATTGTTCTACTCTGCATTCACGCATATCTCATGTACATTAACTGCTGTTGCACCCTTCCCACTAGGTAAGCTGAGTAAGAAAACTACACTGATTAACTTCACCGAGCTTGCATGGCATGGTTCAGGCACATTTGTTTAATGTTTCGTCTCAGTTTTACACGCACGGCCACCATAGGTAGGTAGATGTATTAAGGTCACGTTATTATGAACGAGAGGTAATGATAGGAACGGCCATTATTTCCTGCAGACAACCCGCACGTACACGCAGCTCCGCGCTGGTATCTACGCACTAAGCAGGGATACATCAGAACGAGAGTTTTGATGATAAAATTTGGGAAGGGGATCGAATAATTTTCAGCACTATTATTCTCCCAGTCTCTCAAAAAAATACTCATAAAAGTACAGACGTTGGAATATTCACAATGACAGCAATGTGAATAAAAAATGTTACCATTCTTTGATATGATAGTCGTGAAATTTGTTGAACTGAGCCGTAAACTGGGCGAATTCCACTAGCACTAAAGTCTCCATATGCTTTCGAGTTTGACAGCATAATTACACAGGGATGGCACTTATCAGTATTATTCTTTTCTTACTAGATACGGTAGCTCACAAAACAAAAACTCAACTGAGCATCGAAGAAAATAAGTCGTACGATAAATTCCACTTTTTCTATTTCCGCGATAATTCTTGACATTGTCCTCAATTTTCCCCACGCGTGATAATGATGGTATTGTCTAGATTTTTTGTAAGGCCGGTTTCCACTTTAGTAGCTTATCATACTCTCGACTTCATAACTCAGAAACGCACTTTCGAAGCGAGAGTAGAATCACGAGACCATTGCTGCGTGAGCCCCAAGCACAACACATGACACTGAGCTCAACCGGAAACACTCTGTACTAACATTATGGAGTTCCATTATGCTTCTCAAAGGCCATGCAACGAAGGATAAGAAGTCTAATTGTTGAAGCCTTGCATTATGAGATGAGGAGTTAAGAAAGGAACACAGCAGGAAAACAATGCAGTGACGGAGAGCAGCAAGAGGTTCTTGCGAAGCGGCATTGTGCGGTCGCAACTCGCTCTGCGAAGTCGCGGAAGCCTTCGTCGTCTCTCACCTTGGACGACACCAGACGTCTACTGCGCTCTCGACGTATCACGTGCATTTCAGCTGAATCAGGTAAATCATCAGCAAAGTTAGCTATCAACATAACAGTTGCCAATATAATCTTTAGTACACAATGGATTCTTTCTAACAATGATTTGTGAACGTCTTAAAATTTTTGATATACAATAAAAAAATTCCCGTATCAATTAAGTTAATGTAATGACACTGCAAAGCTTTAAAACTAAACAACACGAAATAGCCATGAACAACTACATATATTTAAACAAGGGAGACAGCCTCACCTTATTAAAAGAAATTAGGTTTGGATAAATATTTCGAATGACAAACCGTCCAAGACATTCGAGTACATCATCAACAAAACAGACTTATTAATTAACACGAAGACGGGATGTTGCCACGAAGAGCACAGAAAATGTTCTCGCACATCGCAACAGAGCCTAGGAATCTTTGCGAGGGAAAGCCTAGTACATTTTACCTTTTAACAGCTAACACCCACGACTCAGACACGGTGCAAAAAGTTCAACAGGTGACGAATACAAGTAACTGAAATAAATCAATTAAAGTTGTACATTAACAGTGTAATCTCGGAAAAAGGAGGAAAATATTCAACTTTATTTTAGCAATTTTTTATACAACATAGGCGTTTTTTTAACGCGCCGATCAATAGGAACATTGTCTATGAAATATTCACGAAGTAATGTGACGGACGAAAACCATTGAGATTCAAAGTCATGCTTGTCACAAATAACGGAAATAAATTAAGTCACGCTTGTAACAAATGAGGGAAAACGAAAACACTTGTAAAAAATAGCATCAATGATTCATGAATAATTTGAAGTCGGCAATTCTTGAGACGAAACGAACGCTTCATGGGAGCAAAATATTAGCATCTATCAGAATGGGAGCTCTTTCTCTACAAAAGATTCAAACCCTGTGAGATTGCATTTCTATTAGAAGTCAACGTAAATGAAATACCACCGGAAAAATTATTTAAATAATGTCAGAGAAACCGTCAATTAAATCAGTATTATTATGCTACCAAGAAAGGTAATGCATATATACCTGTATTACTATACTTGAAGGCTATATTTAGAGCATGCTAGATACATTTTGAGTCTACACGCTAAACAAACTTTTATGTATATTACGAGAAACTGAAAAAAGCCTACTGGATGTAAATGATAACTATAGTCCTTTTCTTTATGTTTATATCACTGAATAAATATGAAGCAATTACCATGAATGAAGCAAATACATAATTACAAGAAAAATTCCAATCAAGTGAATCACAGCTAATTTTTTCAATGCCGGAAAAAAATGACAATGAGTGCCGCCCGATAAGCTTAAAAACAAGTTTACAATTTCCAAGCACATTGTCAATAAGCCTAGACGAATTGCCGAGCCGCGCACAGCTAGGTGTGACACACGGGTAAATTCATGCATTCTGAACAGCGGAGACTCGACAACGGTTTAACGTGAGATTTTACCTTGAGGCCTTCGAAGGCAGCCACGGCTCAACCAACCAACTGCTCAGTCTACTCGTACCGAGCCTAGGTCTCTATAACCTACATACCGACCAAGGAAACTGGCCCCCTCCCTCTCGCAAGCAGACCACAAACCAGAAGTTCGAGGCAGCACATAGTTTTCGAGGACGGCAGGAGGGAGGCCAACCGTATGAAAAACGCATACACCGACACCTGAGTAACCAAGGATCTGTGGGTAATTTCAACGACGAGCTTCGGTAAACGAAAATCGATTGCAGTAACCGTGGTGATTAAATATCCTTCTTAGTATTTCGGAGTGGAGGTGCTAGCAAAATCTTACGATATAATGATATATGTACTACTCAAACGATTGCCTGTGAGTAACATCGGTCAAATAGAGATCTGCACCACGAACACATAGTACGCAAAATCATTTTCTCGGTTTCTCAAAGAATCACAAAATAGCTAAGGAAATATACTTCATTCTCTGAAATTAGATGAACAACTTCTCTAATCGTTCCAGCGCCTCGTTAGCAACATTAACCAAATAAACTTTTAGCGAGGCAATTTTGTCGAGAAGCGTGGACCGTCCTCAACAGCCCTCAGCCCTCCACGAACTGGGGCAACGAGTTTGGCGCACTGTAACACTGGAGTCGTTCAACACGCATGCCATGTCAACAAGGTGAAGCTAAGCAAGCTATAGCAGCGCTTGATAGAGGTAGCAACATGCTTTCTTCACGGGAAGTAACAACTTCAGTGCACCCCACAATAACCTTGTGACAACTGTAATATTTTCTAGGTTACAACGTGCAAAGAGAAATCAAGTCGGTCTAACAAGAGCTAGCAGCGCGCAGACATTCTCGTAAATGACGATAGCGATAGTTAGTGCTGAAATTCAAGAAAATAAAAATTCGAAATAAAATATGAACGATCGTCTCCAAATAATATAACACGAAAAACACAACTCACTTCATCGACGGCTCTACGAAAAGAGCTTTCCATGAAAAAATTAGAAAACAACTTAACACAGAACAACTTTCAAGCAGTCGGGTCACAATACAATATTATGCATGATGTGTAGAAAATTGAACGAACTCAACGAAACACGGTTTCTTACGTCCTATGTCTATCGTTCAATGCTCAAATAAGTCAACCCAATGACATGTACGAAACAGAGCAATCATACAGGGCTTTCCTCACTGATCAGGATAAAAACCGTGGAATAATCCTTTTTTCAAGGAATATTTTGCATGTTTTTCTCATTTAAAATAAGAAACAACTTCACCACAGCTTTTCAACACAACTTATGATAGAAACATTCAAACTGTCCATATTTCCTAGAATAGAGGATGCCGCCTCCTCATTCTTATTCAATTCGTCTGGACAAAAACGATCTTCCAGACCATTGAACTAGTTAGCAAACTACCCTGCATCCAGTTAGTAACGTGTGACCTTCAGCTTGCTGTTCAGACAGCTGTCAAGTTACTGATCTTGAGTTACAGCAAAGGAGATGTGAGACGCTATAATTAGCATTGAGGAGACAGGAAAGGAAAATCAGTCACTGAGAATCAGTAGTGAAATGCAGATACTAATTCAGTCGATGCATTCTACACAGAGCGCACGGTGGAGTAGAACAATGGTCTCCAAAAGAGCCGTGACATTTTCACTCGGATATTTTCTATGTATACTTACGCACCATGTCTGAACTTTACGCGCCACACTTAACGTTTGTCAGATCTCAAACAGAATCTGGGCACACACCAATTTTAAAATATAACGAACACAAATTAAAAAAATTGTTCGATTCAAATCATGGTGCACATAGTGGAAGACCACTATCGTCTTGAAATAACGAAGCTCTAGAAGTCAATAACAGCTAATGAGAGATAATACTTGCAGGCACAACTGCTCGATCTGGTCGTGAAGAGAAAAAACCTTTATTCGCACAAGAAAAAGTTCGGGTTAACGATGCAGAAAATGTAAGAAAAATACGAACATTTAAGGAGAATTTCAACGTGGCAAAGACGTGACCTTCAAGGCTCGTTAAGTGGAGGACACTTGCAAGAGCCAAAACCTGACCATCAAGCGCCAGGACCCATTGTCCATGAGCTTCCGGGTCACCCAGAACTTAGGCCTCAAAGGCCGCACCTGCCGCCGGCCCGGCCTCACACCTCAAATGGCCACCAGCAAAAGGAGTCCACGAAGGTGCGTGAGCTGCACACCATTCTCTTAGTTGTTCAAAGTATTACTTGCACACACCGGGCGCGCAAAAAAACTAACTTTTATCAATCTCACCGTATATTACTGCAAGTTCTTTATCCGACCTCAAAAGCTATACGAAAAAAGTGCTAATGATAGAGATCCTCGGTTAGAATTTTGTACATGGACGCTGATACTAACGCTGAAAAATCACGATCAGCGTTAATATTTCTTGACTACCAGTTGTCATAGCAATAAGGATACGTGTAATGAAGTCAGCACGAGAAGTAGTCATTTTGCCCTACTCATCAGTATTATTTCATCTGTTTCCCAACTCCTAGCTGGAACAACCTACCACAACAGACATAATTTAGGTCGCCAAGTGAATACGGTCAAACAGAAGACATAAGTTTTGCATGTTTTACCGAAACTCGGCTTGAAAAAAGAATAGCAGAATCGTATTTATAATTACTGAGAACTTTCCCACGAATGAGATCTCCAATTATCAAAAATGATGGCGGAACAGACAATTTCAGCCCACAAACCTGAACACCATTCTTTCGAAGCAGTCAAGAAACCCAAACTTCTAGCAAGCACAAATAAAAAGTATCATCAAAGACCTGGACAGTATATTCAAGCTAACAATTAAACTAACTCACTCTTTCTCGGTCTTAAAATCACTTATCATAACCTACAGAACAAATCGAACACCACTCATTTTCTGCCGTGTCTGAGAGTTTTGTCCATTACAAGAATCCTTGTCGAGGGAGCTTTTCACTTCAATTTCGAAAACAAAACCAGATTGCCATGGTGACTCGTAACATCGAAGATGCATTGTTTCAAAAGTGACTGGGTTTCCTGATGACCGAAAACTTTCGTTTCAAAAGGTGTACACACTTTAAGAAAATCATGGTTGATACAAATTACAGGTTCAATTTCGATTTGAAATGACAATGCATACCGAATAAATTATGTTTTCAGAACTATGAAAATATCAAAGCAGTACAAGAGACAACGTGCAAAAACTTTACAGTAATATTTGATATGTTGAAAAACAGTCTTTCGGTAGCTCATGAGCTTCGAATTAGAAACAGGATTTTAGCGAACTCAATTATGTGAAATGCAGCCAATCATGGCTGAACAAGTAACTTCTCCCTTTCCCACAGACCTAATACTCCTCTGATACACAAATGTTCGAAATCTAACACCACGACCTATAAGAGCTTTTAACAAACGCACTCTCAACATGTAATGCTACAGACCCTAGACCACTGATTAAAGAAGACCATTTTAAATGACCATCACTCCAGAGGGACGAGCTAGAGCGAGTGTAACCAATAATTAATTAGCATTAGACCTAGACAAGATGACCACATTGCAGCATGTCTGTGGGCGCGTGCCTCAACTGTCGATGGCCTGGTGGACAAGCAGGAATCTAGCAAGAGAAGAAAGTAGCGGCCTGTGTAGCGAGGAAGAGGGTCAGCGGTGACTCGGCTCGATGCTCATCCAAGACAACAGGTGAGGGCAATTAACGATTAGCAGGACGTGTCTGACGACCTGTTCTTAAGAGGCGAGAGAAATCACCAGGACACGACGCGTCGGTGTAGGATGACACGGGAGTGACTCGAAGGCAGGTCCCTCGGACACCATCTCGCGTGAGTTATTTTCCAAGAGCTCACACGCCATCCCAGAATGAGGCAGCAGCACGCTTCTGCGTGTCGTCTTCAAACCGCCTCTTAACCTTGCAGCTGTAGGCTCGACTCAAGTGTGGGCACAGTTTTAGAAATTATCAAAATTATTCTACTTTTATATTAATAAATTCGAGTTGATCATATTAACCCTGTAATGGTAACCTCGGGCTTCTCCTACCCGCAATTTGCCTTCCTTATTTTTCTTACGGACTTGATACAAATAGTCTCTGTAGTAATAAAATACGAGTATATTCTGTATGTTCAGGAAGGATTAACGATGTGTGAAAACATACTGAGCCACATGACAATGATAAGATACTGGAAAAATTCCAGCTCGATAGAGAAAGGAGACGAGAAAACGACAATTAGAAACGCTCAACTATAATCGACAGGAAAAAATAAGTACATAAATTCGTCGTTCCTCTGAGTCGAACTCACCAGTGAAAATACTTAGGGAAGACGCAGACTTGCCAATCAGTAAGAGTGTAAAATTGACATAGGAATTCTAGGAAAGAAGTGCTACTGCTAATTATCAACACTAAATATTACGTCGCCACCTGCGCTCACACAGCCCGCATTCAATGGAGTAAATGAAGAGAATGTCTGCACTCGATTTCGTTGCTGCTTTCAAAGAAATCTTCACTCCGCGACTTTCTCGACGGTGGTAAAGTTCAATTTCATTCACGCTGGTATGCAGGAGACTAGACAAATACATGAACAAATACCGGGACTGAAAACTAACATTAAATGGGTCAGTCGTACCGGGTTGCCCACCTCTCAGGGTACTTCTGTTGTTTAACGAACAGAAATTAACGAATAGGGCACTACAGGATCGGTATAGGTGATGGCCAATATCCCAGTAACGTTGTAAGAGCATAGGGTAGGGTACAAGTTACCACCTTCATTGCAATGATCTCGGACCGTGAGCAATGTTTCATTGTGGCCACAAACACACCATCATAATAATAAAAATAATAAAAACTAGATGCTTAATAATAGTTAAAGAAAAAACATGTTCTTACTACATAACATTCTAATTATTTTATTCAGCGAAACTTTTACCAAATGAAAAACATGCAATCCTATTCTGAAAAGTAACTCTTCCGAATGAGGTGAAACATTTATATTACAGCGCTCATAATAAATGACTACAAAATTTCATACAAGACTTCATGAAACAGTAAGCAACCAGAATGCTCCAAGAAAATTTGTCGTATTTTCTAATCACTGTGTCTCGAACAACACGAAACGCACTGCAGGCACTAATAACAGGACATCTTCATAGACTGTGTTCAGTTGATCATAGTATTGAAAATTCGATGCTTCATCGATTCCAATTTCACTTCTACTCATTACCTAAAAATCGATATTCTCAATTTCTCCACAAAGAGCCCCAGAAAGGAATTTTGCAATAAAGCGGAAGGTCTTTGACCTGGGCGGTGACAAACACTCGCAGTAAACAATGACGGCAGTGACAAGCTCAAGTAGGTCAGTAAACAGCGCATCTCACCTCCTTGACAAAAGTTTCTTGGTTGACCCCAGGCCAGAGCGCAAACAGTGGTCTCACTCCTGCGGCACTTCATGCGACAATCTTGCCTGTTAGCTAGACGAGCGGTAGCGGATCTGCTTTTGACTCTCGACAGAAGAGTTAATAAGAATCCACAATCATATGTGAACCCCACGATTCTTAAACGCGTTATCGTGGCCCAGTGCTGGTTCGTGACTCATGGTCACCCATCCATTAACTTGTGCATTAGTACGCTCATAGGGAAGTGAAATACTAGAGGCTAGAAAGTTAAGTCTTCCTAACTTCACAGAACGCGTACACGCGTTCCCGCCTTAACGAGTAGTATTCCGTCATTGATACTCAACGATATGATGAAATTTTATCGCTGACACGAAACAAATGGTTCTACAACTTTCCAAAAAATGTTAACATTACTATCGCAGTTATGCCACTGCAACACTAAACTAACAAAATAACACTGTTGTTCGTTAGGTAGAATGGTTAGTCGTACTGATGTCGATGAACTAGACAAACACTAAATAACAGCAATTGTAAATAAAAATGAAGACATTAAAAGAATGATACGGCTAACGCATTAGCACTCATAGTCGAAAAAGGAACAACTTTGCTAAGTAAGAATTAGATTTGACGATCCGTTAGCCTAACAGCAACATTGGGCTAAGTACCGAGATGTAATTTAAAGGGAACTAAACGAAGACACTTTAAAAGCGTATTAACGCATCAGTTCATCATGAATGTCCCCAGTTTTGAGAACGCAGAAACCAACGGTCACATCAGCGTCTGTGGCAATTGAGATAATGAGACAATGAGCGAAATCAAAGAATGATACTGAATTCAAATCCAGGAGTACAAGGCCAACACATAGTTTAGGAAAATACAGGAAGAAAACTCGAAAATAATCTGCAAATATAGTTACAGCCATACGGTGTTGAGGAACATCGGAAATGATACATATACAAGCACTACGTTAAATTGTGTACTTCTTTCCAAAAGAAAGTTTCAATAACAATTTTGCACTGAGCAAAAAAGTGATTTATACATTGCAAAAAAACTTCGCTACTAATCACCAACATTTCAAAGAGGTTAACCTATTTAGTGATATTTAAATGCTTTGACAATCAAGAATAGTATTTATGAATCTCTAACCACGGAACACTGTTTAATGCACACCACCACCCAGCACCAGCTATGGAGTAACACGATCTAGTGACCACTCCCAGCACCAAGAAACGACCACAAACAAAACACCAGTTCGTGACCAGCAACCATCTAACACCAGTCCAGCAACCATCCAGCACATGTCCAGGTTTCTCACACACGGCACCAGTTCAGCTTCTGTTCACGGTTGAAGCCTCCCTGTGACCTCTAAAAGCTCTCCTCTTCCTTGAACCCCACGTCCCTTCATCCGCCCTCCTTTCCCCTGAGCTGTTCGATACAACCTTCTCTTTTCTTTCTCTGGCTGAATTTTACGCTTGTTACGCTTCTTATCATTCGCAAAATAAGGAGATATTTTCTTTGGGAGGAAACCACCTATCATATTTTTCACTAACCTATACGAGTACATCGATTTTTCCCCAACAGCATACCTTCTTATTCCCTAATTTCTAGAAGTGGAATTTATACATCAACGTGTATGGTTTCCTACCAACTTTACTTCACACTTCTTTCACGCATATGGAGGACGGGAAAACTCTTACATGCCTATTCCTTGAAGCCCTAGAGTAATGTTAGAAAGAAGTATTGGGCTTCTTCATACTTTATATAAACACAAGTTCATGGCTAACTTCACCAACCTTCTCTCTTCATCTAAAGCCTGACTACGCCCTTACAATGAGTGCTACTTTGAATGGGAGATATTTATGACTAGGAAGTGACCAGTGCTTGGTCACGGTCGTCATCTGGCACGGTAGACGGCTAGCCAGGACAACCGTAACGGCTGACCACTCCGGCACGAGAGCTTCACACGGCATCTAAACTCTGAACACGAAAACGGTGGACATGAACTTCCAAGCACAAAAAGGCAGCACGTTGTTCAGCTAATGGACTGATTTTTCATTCTTCAGCCAGCGAAAAAAAAATATCAAGAGAAACAATTTGAAGGTAGTGCATAAATTAAGAAATGGCGACCTCGCTTCCTAATTTGAGAAGGGAAAACCTAGAAAGGACTATTCAATTTTGCTACTTCAGCTATTCGTAAGGCAATCGGCGAACATCGAACTTGACAGAAATATCCCCAATACGGTCGACTGTTAAAAAAATGAATAATAAAAAGATACAAGAAAAAACTAGAAACAAGTATTAAAGACTAGAGTATCTCGTTTCATTAAATCCTGCCAAATCAATTATGAAGGGAAGAGATTCCAGTTCGAAAAAACCATTTCCACTTCAAAAGCGGCAGACAAAATTTTATGGGTAACATAGTTTTTATCGCATTGACGTGATTTCGTGATGTATTTCAAAAGAGAATCCCAGTTGAATTGAACAAATTGGTACATTACAAGTATTACTCTTGACGAAGCTTCAGAAATATAGCAAATGATGAGTTAACATGAGTAGCAGGTGTTGTGAAAATTAATCTGTTTCTAATTAT
This sequence comes from Orchestia grillus, assembly GCA_014899125.1. Classification (NCBI taxonomy): domain Eukaryota; kingdom Metazoa; phylum Arthropoda; class Malacostraca; order Amphipoda; family Talitridae; genus Orchestia; species Orchestia grillus. The sequence goes on along the minus strand of VOMN01133707.1, from coordinate 56,942 downwards.
TCGAACTCAGAATTTTACATCAAACGACACTTGGGAGATGGCCGGAATGAAACTGTGAAGCAGTGGCATGCCGTTGCTAGTAGCGGAAGAAAAGACGAACTCAGCAATGAGGTGACCGGACGGCGGCCCGACCACCTGACGGATCAACACACCGTCAGATGGAGAGTCAGGAACTGCTAGTGGCAGATGGCACCGCCAGCGGTAGCGGGTCGAGCGCTCCAGGAGTTTCATCGCGCGTCGTTCCTACGTTTGGGTGAACGACCTCGGTCAGGCCTGCGCATTAGGGTCACGGTTCTGCATCGTGTGACGACGGTACGACAGCCCAGATTTGAATTCCTCACCATAAGAAATCGTTATCTCCGCGCTAAATAATTCAGGGAGGGCTCAACTCTCATGTCAAATGCGTCGAAACCTCAGAATTGCCTGACGACGGCGAAACTTCCCCACCCCAGATTAAAAGATTCACACAAACGCAGAGCAAGAAGGAAAGTCTTCCCTCGAAAATGTAAAGTCCTAAAATATTTCCCGTCAGCTAGAATATTTTCCGTTAAAATTGTAACATCTTTCTTTGATATCGACATGCATCTCTTCGATGACTAAAGAATTCATTAATTGTTGCTCTGCTCCATCAACGAGTGGGTGGGTAATGGGACTGGATTAAAAAAAAAATGCCTAAGAAAGAACTTCGCTCTCCGCAATACTGTCGAAATTCTAAACATTGAACAAAAAATGGATAATAAACGTTTCCAGTGCATTTCAATGCACTAACGATGCATTAAAAATTTCCGCGATAACGAGGCTGTTCTTAAGTACGAGTAAAGTATCTCACTGTGACGATGCGAAGCGTTATTGCGTGCCTAGATCGGAATTGATGACGAGCTTCACGACAGGTGAGAAAAATAACGACAGAAGCAGAACTGTACAAGCGAATGAACATGAAATATCACACTGCCTATAGCTGATGTCTGTCTGATAATCGAGAAACACTTAGGGTTGAAAAATTAATCACAGATTTCATGAACCGAACAAAGAATTGTGGTACACAACAAGATTAAGATAACCGGCGCCCGTTTTGAGAATAAAATGCTGGAACAGGTCTTTACCTGAAACGCTCGAATGAATCCAATGGATGTTTTTTCACGTATTAGTACTCACGGGATGAGCGGAACCATTTCGTTCAACTTGACTATTCCCTTGACTATTGACTATTCCCTAGACTATTGACTATTCCCTTGACTATTGACTATTCCCTTGACTATTGACTATTCCTTTGACTATTGACTATTCCCTTGACTATTGACTATTTCCTTGACTATTGACTATTCCCTTGACTATTGACTATTCCCTTGACAATTGACTACTCCCTTGACTATTGACTACCTCCAACTTGATTATCTGGACGACGAACGTTTTCCCTAAGCGATGCATGATACATTTTGAGAGTGGACTGTTGTTCTCAAGGTACGAAGGCATCGGACGGAAGCAGCAACGGACGGAGTTCACCGAGGAGGGGGACAAGGTTCGCCGGCACCTCGGCGCACATGCATGACCGAATCAACAAGAAAGAACGGACAACAAAGCAGAGTTCGTGTCCGAGGCTCTTGAAGTACGGTCAGGTGCGAAAAAAATTTAGTCAAGATTGGGACGTGCCTCAAGCCGCGAACTCGGCCTCGAGTCCTGACCAAAGAGGCAGCTAATTAAATTGACCGTATGCGATCAACAGGAAGGCCATGTCCATCTCACTCATGTATAGTAATGAACGTCTCTCAAAGTATTGTGCAGATCAACTCAATCACCTAAGGTATCAATAAATTAATCTGAAAAATTTTATGCAAGCTAAAAAAAAAGAAGTTCACTCAAGGGAAAAAATGTTCACCCTAGAATTAATTTCGAGTACACTGATACCGTAAACTCTATTGATAGCATTATCATTTTACTTCAAAACTGATAACAATTCTCGCATTTACTTCAGAAATGTAAATGCCACGATGGATATGAATACTATTTGAACGCTCTTTCACACCGTTTTCAGCACGGCATTCAAGAGAACGAAGAATTTCGACGACGCAACAAGTTGTGCAACAAAAGCGCTGTTTCTATGGGGCTAACATACGGCACGAACAGAGGCATGGACAGTGTTAAAGGGAGAGAGCATTGGCATGTCTAACAAAAGGCAATGCACTCTCAAAAAATGAAGAAAGATAGTTGAATTTCTTCAAACCAGTATTTGTTGTATGATCAATCAAGAAGTACAAAAGCACGTTCACAATTCCTGATCGCAACAACGTTCAGGTGCGAAATTACTCATCGGAAGACTTTTATGATTCAGCTGCGATATCTTTAGGTCGCGTCTCAAACCAATATTGAAATTCTGAGGGACTCAGAACAATTTTTGAGAGTTGACTCAATGATTGACACAATTACATCTCCCCACCGCGAACTTGAAGGCGAGCATTTAAGGAACGTACAATGCAATGTGGAATTAACGCTGGACAATAATGACCGACTGGATGCGCAAGATTCCCCGAGTCACGTCAAGACTCTCAGGTGGTCACAGCCTCACCAGCCTTGCGCAGCCCAAGCACTCGCATGCACGGCGACGGAGGTTTGGGAGAACCCGGTAATCATTTCAACAATATAATAATGACACCCTAGCGCTCCATGTATTATCAAATGAATAGTTTTATTATCATCTTCAGTCAGTCAGTAGTAATGGATTTTGTTCCTGCCCTAACCAATCATATTTTGAGGTACATTAAATAGAATATCAATTCAAACACGAAATTACTGGCAGAAATGTTGACTACTGCTGTAATTAATGCATGCATCACCGTTCACAGCGTCTTCGCGGTACAGGCGTTCGTTGTTGACGTTACTACCATTACCGCGGTTGACACATAACTTGCTATACTTGGAAGCGGTAGCAGCGCTGTTACAGCCGTTCCAAGTTTGAGAAAATAAGACGTGTATATCAATAACACGCATGTAAATGTTAGTTGAGCTCCAGAAATGCAATACTTATGATGGCAAAATCTTCGTAGACAAATAGAAAATCCTTGCAAGCTCCTCGGACTTGCAACACAGCCGTGCAATATTGCATTCGCTCGGTGACGCAGCACTCGGCGATGTGACCGCAAGCACAGGAAAATCTCTCGCAAAGGGCGGTCAGCGCCCGTGACATGTGGCAGCTCCTGCGCACTTCACCCGTGACACGCGGCAGTCCCGTGGAAAGTTCACCCGTGACGCACAGCGGCAGATCTTGTTCGCCGCGCGGGAGTTTCTCCACAATGTGCGCAGCCGCGGTGCTCACGCTCGCCCGTATGCATCTTCACTTTTTCATCTTGTGCTCCACTTAGAGGAAAGTGAGAATTTCAATAAAACTTCGAGGGAAACCTCTCTGTAAGAACACACGTGGCGTGGCGCTTTTCCCACATCGTCAAAAGCAGCACAAAAACGTGAGCTAGTTCACCACTAAAGCAAGCGCATTTACATACCATCCGAGTGAAGCTATGGCAGAAAAATCGTAAAATAGCCGTTGAAACACTCATTCCAACATGATGACTTTTCAAATTATTACATTTTATTGACTACAAGTTGGAGTCTGCATCTGCCTTCACGCACTCATTTCACAGTTATAAACACTGAAAAACGATAGTATCGAATGAAAAGAACCGAACAAATTCAAAGAAAACAACATGCGAAAGATTAGGGCGAATGAAGAACGAGCTTTAAAACTTGTAACAAGAAGGTCATACTATGATGTTTTCCAAGTGAAAAATCAACGAAGAAGTTGGTCATTAAGCACAAAAGATAAAACCTAACGATTTAGCAATACTGATTCAACAATAAGAAAAAATAAAGTATCGTTGAATAAACATTTAAGCCTGGCAGTTGAAACAGGCGCTTGCGGTTGAAAAATAACTTTTAACGTAAATTTCAAACAATAAGGAGATGATACGACGCAGAACATCAATTTTCTGACTATCAAAATTGAGCAGGTGTAAATATCAAAGAAGTGCCTAGAGACACCAACACATCAGTTTCATTGAAGCCTTACGGAGGAGCGGCAATTGAAACACGAGAGGGGAAGATCAACAGCTTGCAGCACGTCTTGCTCCAGTCAATGAACTGCGATTGACATGAGAAACACCAAGCGTAAATAACAACTGATCGATGGCCTATCAGGGCCCGCTCGCTGAAGTCGCCAGCAGTTTGAAACAACGTCAAGAACAACTAGACTATTCAGTTGCAACTCCAAACAACTAAACAATAACGTCAAGAACAACTAGACTATTCAGTTACAACTCCAGACAACTAAACAATAACGACCAGAAGAAAAACAACTGAACGACTCCACCCAAACTCTGAAAATGAAATGCATACCAAAGCAAGTGCAAGAAATGAAATCAAGGCTGCTAAATACTGGAGCAACCGAGTGTAATATATTCAAGGTGTATGATACCCAAAACTAAATAAATAAAAATAATACAACGTTTACTGCTGACGTTTAATCACTTCAGGTCAGAGGATGCGCATACATTATTAACAGAAAGGATAGAGAGAACGCTGTAAATTAGATTTAATCTTTCTCATCCAATAATCTTGTAACGATGACAACGTTACTACCTATCAAATTCTTGCATTCTTCAGTTTCTATCAACTAAATACAAGCACTGGTTCCACGGCAATCGTCCACACCTGAACACTGACACACACGCACATAGGTGCCTCCTTATCAGGTGGCACCTCGCCCTCCATCTGAGTGGAGGGTAGTCACAACAATATGCACGCTGCACAGTCCCACATTAAATGCTATAACAGACCAGGGAAGAAGGGATATTGAATAATGGAATCGGATTCCACAGTGTCTCCGACATAATACTCGATTCAGCACAGATATTAAACACGACGAAGTTACGCAGCTGTCAATCAATTACTCTCATCCGAAGTCAATTCTCTGAAAGAACTTGAAAAAAGTTGGGAGCTCTCGACGTCGAAAGACTCGACAACTCAAGCAATAAGAAAAAAAATTCGACACTGTGACCCGCATAGGAGCAGTTGGAGCAATTGGAGAGCCACGGAGCCGCACCCGCTTGCGGTCAAGCATGGGCTGCTCAGCACAATGGGGGGAGCAGAAGCAAGTGAAGAGCGAGACAATGAAGCATCGCACAGCTAACCATGTCACTCGCACTCCTTCGCAATAAAAGGAGCAGACACAACTAGAGCGAGCAACAAGTGAATAAAGCCGGCAACTGCTACCATAGAGTGAAGCATCCCACGCCTTCATTTGAACGCGTTCAGCATACGTTTTCTTTCCGGCAAGGATTGCTGTAATTATTTTCACTCCTAGACTCATGTCTGCTTATGATGAGCTTTTGAGATTTATACATCTGTAGATGCTAGAGTTTTGCTAGATTTGTGGTGCTTTGTGACAACACAGGCTGTGAGAGACCCTCATGATTAATTTGAACTGATATACATACATCTATACACATGTACGAGTATAAACAGAGGTCGCAAGTTTGAAGCGCAACATATCTTATGCGAAGAAATAATTCAACTTTATTATTGTTGTTCGCAAAAAAATACGCTGCATCATTTATTTCAGCAGCACGGAAAACTGCATCAGCTTTTCAGGAGATGAACAAGACTCCAACACACACTTACGAAGTGTGCCGCAGTATAAGAACACACGCGAGGAACAGTATTGTACACATCATTAGTAACCTACACCTGATCTTTAGAATTACATACATAAATAGCTCGAAACGGTGGTATGCCGAGAAAAATTGGAAACCAATTAACAAATGGGCCATATGTGTTTTAGAAACCAGAATTTGTATTATTTAAAAATCTCTATATTTGGGGCAAAGCCTAAGCCAAAGCTAAGCAAACCAAAAACAAAACTCTATACTCCAACTTGTTATATATAAAAAACTCCAATATATAAAAAACTGACTGAGAAGACAAAGCAAACACCAGAGCATCATAACCCCAGAGAAGTTCCGCCAAAAATAGACCTCAAGACTCAGACTCGTCAAAGCCAAGATCACAGAAGAATCGGTAATACTTTTAGCTCTTAGTGTGCGCAAGAAAAACAGCTCGCTTCAGGATGCATCTGTAACAGATACCCGTATAATTCTACACAAAAAAGACAGGCGAGCCAAGTTACGTGTCGAAATACGAACACGTCCAAGTGTAAATATAAATTTATTTGGGCAACTGAAGGAATTGGACTTGGAAGTTTATCTGAACTTTCTCATCAATGTCACAATAGTTGTCCCACGCCATAACTAGGATGTTATTCTCGGGCACTAGTAATAGATTTTCGATGAACTCAACGGAAAGCACTTCACGCGTTCCAATGAAAATTGCTCAAGAGTTTATTAGGATTACGTGCATTTTGATACGCTCCTACTTCTGCGTATTGCTACTACGCTAACACATCCAAGCACGCAGGACAAAAGCTACACAAGGCGCGCCTGCACTGTCAGCCTGGTGCCTGCACCAGTTGTGCACCATTTAGGGCGCACTAGGAATGTAGGCCTGAGGCGCACCAGACCCCGCGGTGCGCCGTTTAAGGCACACTAGGTATGCGACCCTCATGGGGCGCCCATGTTCACTGGGCTGCAATGCGGCAACCAAAACAAAAACGAGCTCGTCTTAAAGGAGCAAGGTTTTGCATTGCCTTGTTTGAAATGCAGCATCGAGGTTTTTTCGCCGGTAAGAAATTCTTCACTCATAATACTAGAACTGACTGAAAGGCGTAATCACCAGCACTGGAAAGGTCGGTCAATGTTCACGTACAAATATAGAAGAAGTAGCAGAAATTTTTCTAACTCAAATTTGGAGGACAACATTTGATTAATTAATTTTAATAATATAGTGTTGTCGATATCAGACACTATTGTGAATACCTATAAGAAAATTTAAATTCAAAATCTATTCGTCACAATACTTTGCTTACTATCAAAATGCTATCCGGAGTCTATGGCTAGAGTAAGATATTTACTAGATTATAATAGAATTAAATGTAAAACGAACGTAGTACATACCTTAGCTGAAACCTCTACTTTGCCCTAGTCTGAAACCTACGATATTATAAAAAAGATGTACAACCAGCTATGCACAGAAGATTAAATTACAAGAACTTAAAACTACTCATGTTTGATCCGACTATGATGCTTACCATCATTAGCTGAAGCTTTAAGAAATATCTTCGTTACTTTGGAAGACGTGAAGTCGAACATCCTCGTAAAGTCAGCGGTTAATAACAGCTTCCAAAAGAGGAGCCGTCGCGATGTCGGCCGACATGCAGGTTAACTTTATTGCAACTAAGAATACGCGCATTATGGCGAAACTATCAAAAAACTTCAATGAAACTTGAGTTTTCGTAAAAAAGTAGATGAGCATATGCTAAAGTCCTGTATCCAAACGTTTGTAATTCAAAGAAAAATAGAGTAAAATCAGAAAATTAACGTAATTCGACTGCACAATGGTCATAAATTGCTAGAGGCTGGATAAAACAAATAACTATGCCGTATTTTTACCATAAATCTGTGCAGTGGAACTCGCAGGGACACATTTTTATCCGTGACTGTAATAGAAACTGCAGCCACCTGAGAACGTGCAGTAGTCAACCACGTCTGCTGAAAGCGACAGTGGACATACCGTTATATTGACGTGTCCGCAGTGGAAACGACAAGACCACTAAAGACAAAGCCAACATCGACAAGGCCACTAAGGACAAAGCCAACATCGGCAAGGCCACTAAGGACAAAGCCAACATCGGCAAGGCCACTATGGGCAAAGCCACCATGGGCAAAGCCACCATGGGCAAAGCCACCATGGGCAAAGCCACCATGGGCAAAGCCACCATGGGCAAAGCCACCATGGGCAAAGCCAC